>BHFT01028375.1:0-64423 GCA_004320025.1 Laticauda laticaudata | reverse complement strand
ACGTTGCTACAACTTTAAAAGCACTGCAATGGCGTGGGATAATACCCGAAGGAAGCTGAGGAGCTGGCAGAACTGGTCCTTAAACATTTAGCAGCACACCACTGGTGAGGTCCAGTTTTGACTGGGTCATAAACTGGCCATATTGTCTGAGTGTCCTTTTGACCTTTGGACTCTGATAAAATAGACACAGTGCTCTCCAGAATCATCTCTGTCATATATAAGCATGGATCTGGGAGACTGTCAATGCCTCTGTTGAGGATAAGATGTTTTTAGCACCTTTGAAGGAAGCTCTGGTATGTTCCTTTAAAAAATAGCCCTAACTGGAGATACTGTGGGGACATTGTCCTGATGACTCAAGGCAGAATGTGAAAAACAGACAAGGGCACAAATGCTGTTTGTTCATTGTAGCTGTCTGTCAGTTTCTCTAGCATCTTATGAAGGAGAAGCATTGCCCCTGAGGGAGCAAGTTAATGATTGGGGGGGAGGGATAATGCAAGGGTTTTAATGCCATTGCAATGTATTTTGCCCCTTTTGCATCTGGATAACAAACATCATAACAAAGTCACACTGACTGATCTCTAGTGAAACAACTGAGTATACTCTTGTTAACAAAATACAATATCAACCCAAGACCTCCCTATGAATCTAGCCTGAATTCCGGGATTGTGTCCCTTTGCACATCAAACAAATAATTTGGCTGTCATTCCTAATGTACTATATTTTTCAGCTTTTTCAATATTTTCTGTTTTTAGGATAAGGTTTTCTCATTTGCTTAAGGATCGGACCATTCACAAAAGGATCCCATCAGGAATTAATACATATGTAAAATTGTGTATTACAGAATACATAAAGATATTTATGTATTTATGGCAGAAAAGATATTTTTCATCTGATTAAAATGTTATGCCAATTCTGGTTGCCATTATAACGAGGAGACTGATTTCTAGTCTCACCTTAGGCATGAAGTTAACTGGGTGACTTTGGGCCAAACACTGTCTCTCATCCTTAAAAAGGAAGCAATGGCAAATCACTTATGTAAATCTTTGCGAAGAAAACTTCAAGGGCTAGTCCAGACAGTCATCAACTATCAGCATTGACTTGAAGGCATGAAACACAGATATACTAGACATAGACAATCTACATACAGCAAATAAATTGTGGGACTAGGCCAATGGACAACCTTCATTGCTCATCTTAGAGCAGTCTTCCTCCAATGTAGTAGGGTTGGGCTCTTGAGATGTTTGTGGACTGCCATTCTCGGAACCTGGCTTGATGATCCTGGGATTTACACGTTCAATGCCATTACAAGGATGCCACACTGGGGAAGGTTTGGTAGCATTCCTTGATCCTGTTAATTTTGTCTCCTTGCTGTCTTCCCCTGACTATACATAAATCACTCTTTTGATTATCAGTAGCTCTAAAATAAAGCCAAAAAAGGGAGCCAGTCAAGACAGCAATTTCCATGTCTCAAGCTCATATTAAAGGGGAATAATTACAGAAGACTTGAGATGAATTATACTTTTGATGTTAAATCCAAGACATTTGCTATTAGATCTTGACTGTTTTTATTTATGCCACTTCTGTTATTTTATGAGTTCTTTGAAGATAATGATTTGTTATAGCTATTTTGACTTTTTTTCCCGGAGCTTGAGGCACTGTATGCAGAATTCAATCTCTAGCTTTCCCCACAAGAAACATTGTGGTAGGCTGAGCTGACAAAAAGCAGACAGGCTGCCCCAAAGTCACTCAATGATTTAAAGTATTTCATCATGGGTCTCCCTAATCCTAGGCCTAATCAAACTGTTTAATTATTACAGCACACCTAAAATCTTTAAAAATGTTTTTTTCTAAACTTCTGGGTTCTTTTCTTTTTTTTAATCTTGTGGTAAAAATCTAAAAAATAAATCAATTTATCAATCAATCTCTACAAACTACCTATAATCCAGTATATTTTCTGTGTACGGGAATATCCTTCTGACTGCATCGTTTCTCTCCTGTTCCTCCTCACCTTTCCATAGTATTTGACTTTTGTGAAAATAGCATGATTATATTGATTACTGAAGATGGTATTGAATAAAATTGTACTGCTGGAGTGAGTAATTAGCATTTTTGTTTAGCAAAAGCAAAACATTCTTATCTACCTTTTGTACTGGTCTATTTATTTTAAAAATATAGAGAAAAGGATTATATGCTGAGATAAATTTGATTTTATTAAATAGTATTAACATTGGAGATAAACAGGGAAGCTTTTCTAGGAAAAAATGGTTCTCAAGTATTAGTACTGGTTGATCCAACCTTGTCCTAAAGCTTGGATGGTACAAAGACAGATGCATTATGTTTATTAATATTTGTCTCCACAGTCAAGGAGACCACAGAAGAAAACAACAGAGTATAACTTGACAATAATTGATGGACTGTTTCTATCACTTTGGGCAGATATTCAAATGCTTTATCTGAATATAAGGATGATTTAGAGAAACTTTGTTGGTCTAAAGCAAGGGTGTCAAACTCATGTTGTCACAGCAGCATTACATGATGTATCTGCACTTTTTTCCCCTTTGCTAAACCTGGCATGGCCAGCATATGACACATCTAGCCTGCAGGCTGGGAGTTTGACAGCGCTGGTCTAAAGCTTTGAGAAAGCTATACTCATTTTGCAGGGAAAATTCTGTGATAACCCAAGCAGAGGTAGTATTCAACAGGTTCTGACCAGTTCTGGAGAACCGGTAGTGGAAATTTTGAGCAGTTCAGAGAACGGACAAATACCACCTCTGACTGGAGATTTTACAGTATCCTTTCCCTGCCCTGCCCTGCCCTGCCCACCAAGCCACGCCCACAGAACCAGTAGTAAAAAAAATGTGAATCCCACCACTGAACCCAAGTTAACATTTTTCCATTTATTCACTGAAAACTCTATGTAGCAAAGAATGTAGATGTAATTAAAATCAAATTCATTAGAAATATTGAAGGATATTGTTAATTTCCAAAAAGCTCGACAGATAAATCTTGTTAAGGAAATTGCATGCATTGATAGAAAGATTGCATCTCTAAACATTCTGTCCTCTTAAAAAAGAAAAGAAAAAAGTTGTAGCAATAAAAATAAATATGGATATTTTTTATTTATTTATTATTAATTTATTTTACATTCTAAGTTACTGAGTATGTTTACTCATTGGATAGAGAGTGCCTCGATGTGTTTTGATCTTTTTAATACTTCTATGGAGTCCTTAATGCTCTCTGAGCTTGTTTTTTATTTACAGGCATTTTGTTATCAGACTAAATGACATCTTCAGTGCTAGACAAACATATATATAGTGGTTTTTTTTAAGTTGGCAATGTTAAGAGATGTGAATATCAATTCCCAGATTTCCCAGCAAGCCAGAATTCTGAGAGCCCATACATCTAAAAGTTGCCAAGTTAGAAAAGCACCGATCTATACAAAAACAACCCTGAACATTTCATGGTTTCTCCAAGCATGCCTCTCACTGTTTTCAGTTACAATCTTCCTCAATTTATTGTTCAAAGCAAGCAGTTTAGTTTATATATCAATCTGTTAAAGAATGCCCTATTTTTAGACCCTCTGTGGTCTTTGGCACATCTGTTGCTTGTAGGAAGTAGTAGAGTTTGCTTTTCCCCCTCCAATTTCCCCCTCCTTTTTTTCAGGTGCCATTGGCATTGCTGAGAAGTCTAAGGTGGATGGAAAATATAACAATTGCAACGAAAGTTGGCCAGAAGCTTCTTTTAAAAATCAGTGGAGAGGGGGGATGAAAATAAAAACAAATTAAAACAACAGCTTTCATTTGCTTCTCATTCATGTCTTTTTAAATAAGTAATTAATTTTCTATGTCATACATGTTAATTCATGTTCAATTTTATACAAATGAATGGAGTTTAGATATTTTTTGATATTCAAATGAATGGAGTCTAGATATCATAATATTTTTTTATATTGTCCATTATATTCACTGCTTGAGGAGCCCCTCACACCATCACACCTCACACCTGAGCCGAATTTGAATTCTACTTAAAAGTTTGGTGGTCAAATTTAACTAGGGTTTGAATTAAGGAGAACTGGCAAAACTATTTTTATACCCCAAAATTATTCTCATCAATTGCAATAGGAAATACCCAAGAAAATATCTTCTCCAATGCTGCTTTAAATCTGTGTTCAGACAATTTTACCTGTATTACTTTCTGACGCTTCTCTTTTTCTTTTTAGTCACAGAAAACATCATAACAAACTTGTATGGTTTAATTGAGTAGTGTTTTGTGTCATTAATAACCAATTGAAAACAAATTGTTAGAAGGAAAGCTTTTTTAAAAAGAAAGAAAGAAAGAAACTGGAACACATATATTTTAAAAGAGACCACATTTTCTCAACGGGTTCCCAGGCTGAAGTTAAAAAAATCTGAAAATGATTTTCATTCATTTCTCATTAATATGTAAAAATATTTAAATGTGGCAGTAATTAACCATCTACTCAGTAGAAAACCTTTTCATGATAATTTATGATAAACTCAGTTGCAGCTTTGATTGAGACTGAGATGCTGGTGTGCATACAAAAAGGCACCTGAAAAAAATATTTTTAAACACCTAACTTACTGCTCAGCTAATTACATGGTAACCATGTTCTCAGTTTATTTCAAAGACAGGCCTATGGGCTAAAAGAATGCAGGCATACCTTTTTTTTTTTTTTTTTAAGCCTGTCCTACATTTTAACAGAGAGCTCCGATTTCATTTGCATTTCCCTGCGCAGGCTCCATCAACAGAGAAAGAAGCGCACAGAGGCTCAGCAGTAGATTTCTCTACCTCCATCTTTTTGCATTGAAGCTTGTAATGGCATAAGCTAGTAAAACTATTGTGGTACCATAAATTAAAATTAAATCTACCCTCACAAACCATTGCCTATAGGGGATGCAATTATTCTTCTTTTTTCATGTTTCTGCAAATAAGGATTCATCCCCTTCCCTAATATATTTCATACAGAATAAAGGAAATGGTGTGTGTGGGTGTGTGTAGAGAGAGAGAGAGAGAGAGCTTGATGTTTGATAGTTGTAATTACCTAAGAGAGAGAAATTGACTTACACCAGAGATGGTATTCAGCAGGTTCTGACCAGTTCTGGAGAACCGGTAGCGGAAATTTTGAGTACTTTGGGGAACCAGCAAATACCACCTCTGACTGAAGATTTGACAGTATCCTTCCCCTGCCATACCCACCAAGCCACACCTACAGAACTAGGAGTAAAAGAATTTGAATCCCACCATTGACTTACACACATACTCAAGCACCAAGATGCATAAACAATTTTTCATCAGTTTTTGCCTCCGATAGCAGTTCTGATCTGGGACAGCATAGGAAATAAAGACCCTTCCTTCCTGATGCAGCTGTTTCTCTACTGCTGGCAGTAATGAAGAAATTAGCATCTAGTCTTGGATGGCTGGGAGAGATAAAGATCCCTTATAGTGCATCCCCAAAGCTTTCTGTATCTTCATATGTGTGTCTGTATGCATAGATGTATAGACAGCTATTGGCCATGTTAAGCATACTGGATGCGGCTCTTAGAGTTCAAAAAATGTCAGTGCTACAATTCAAATCTACAGCATATGAGTACAAAATTTTATTGAATACAACACTTTTAATTGGATAATTGTTCTTTGGAAACTTTGGAGAAAACCTTTTGTCAGGTATTCTAGATTTTCCAACTCAGAATGCCTATATCTTCCTAGACCAGGAGTGTCAAACTTGTGTCATCATGGCGGTGTCATGTGACATATCGGGGCTTTTCCCCTTCACTAAATTGGACATGGGTGTGGCCAGCATATGGTGCATGCAGCCCGAGTTTGACAGCCCTGTCCTATACACTCACCAAGTTCCCTGCCTCATTCAACTTTTCATACATTTTGAAAAACCTTTCAAATTAACTTCCTGCATGAATAATGAAGGCTGACTACCATTCATCAATGTGGAACTAAGTCCACCTGCAAAACAAAAAAAGGATGAAAACAGACACAGGCTTAAGAGAGTGTCCTGCAAGAGTGGGGGGGTGAAAGACGCATTAGAATAACAGCACCTAACCAATCTTGGTTAATTTTATGAAGCTTAGCAATCATAGACTCGGTAATACTGGGACTGGAAACATCAGGAAATCCCAGGGTTACAGTGATAATACCATAAAAGGTTGTGGCAAATATTTTCAATGATATTAACTAAAAATGCATGATTAGTCACCATGAGTCAATCTTAAGATAAAGGAAACTACAACAAAAGTAATGTCATTCTTTCTGCAAATGGATGATACTATGCCAGGCTCTGTTAGGTGAACATTTCTGAATGGACAGTTTGGGAAATGAGGAGTTACTGGATCTTTTCCAATAGAAAAGAACCAGCCATCTTTTGTGAACCATCTCAATAGAATAAAATAGAAACAAAAGTTATTCTATTCACTAGGGGGTTATGACCAGGGTGGGATTCTACAGGTTCATACCTATTCGCTAGAACCAGTTGTTAACATTCTAAGCAGTTCAGAGAACCGGTTGTTGAAACAAATTACTGGCCTAATCCTGTAAGGAAGACAGGAAGGAAACATTCTGATGTTGTTTACAGAAACTGCCTCTCCATTAACCCTTATTACATTCTTGGCAGGACTAGACTTCCTGTCTCAGGAACTTCTCTGGAGTTTTTTTTCCCCTCCTTTGCTGGTACTTTGCTTGTGTGGAGTGACCATTCAAAGTTACAATGGCACTGAAAAAAGTGACTTATGATGATTTTTCACACTTACGACTATTGCAGCATCCCCACAGTCATGCGAAGCCAGGCGAGGAGATGCATGCCTCGATGTGAGTGACATTGAGCTGGCCACACCCAGCCAATAACATGACCACCAAGCCATGTCCACCCAGTCATATGACCACCAAGCCACACCCACCAACTAAGCCATGCCCACAGAACCAGTTATTAAAAAAATTGAATCCCACCCCTAGTTATGACTATTATGACTTGATTATGATTGTTCTGCAACATCCAGTTAAACCATTTGGATGTTCTATTTATTAGCCTATCCATGAAGAGTGTTAAGGCTCTACTACTGATTTAGAGATTAGGATTCAGAATTCTTGGTGGTGGTGTAGTATAATGGGAAGTTTTGAAAACCTTCCCTGGTTGCTGATTTTCTTTTGGGCAGATCTGACAGACCTTAATAATTACTGTATGTGACTGGGTATCAACTTGCTCTATTGTTAACATAACCCATTGGAACTGTTATAATAGCATACATGACATTAGAGATAGGGTAAGTGGAAATTAAGGAGAGTTTTTTTCTTCATATGTGATACCCAAAGAAGTCCATCTGCTGCCCACTTTGTTTGCTTTAATGTATCATGTTAAACTTTGGAATTTTAGAATTTGTAGATGGATTATTAGAAGTTCATTCTTTCATTTCACAGATTTTTTACTTTCATTATACATTCTACTTTCTACTATATTTTAAAATTGTAGTGTATAACTACCATTTAATAAGATTAAATTACATAAACCAATCTTGTCTCAGTACAACCATAGACCTACAAGGTGGAGGATACTTCTTACTAACTCCTTCATCAACTATAGTAGAAAAATACTTAACACAAATATATCCCAAAGTCTTGGGTAGAAAGATTATTTTATAATAGCTTGATCTTTTAATTAGTGTTTCAGTGTTTCCAAATTTTAATTTAAGACAGATTGAACTAAGAGGATAATATTTTCATAACAAGTGATACATGTGTGGAGAAAGCTTGTGGCATCAGTAAAACCAACTAGGCATAAACAAGTCCATTTACTTAATGCATGATTCAGTTGATATCTGAACTGAGAAATGAGTTACTTCAGTAAAGACATTCAGTGTATTCTGTGAACACAGTCCCTGACTAGCCCCAGAATTTTGAAATAATTTTGAGATAAATTTGCACAGAATGAAACACTGAACAACTTTTTAAAGATCTCCTTAAAGTATCTAAGAAAGGCAAATCTCCTTTTACAATTTGCTTAGACAGCTTCTTCAGTTGCTAAACTAGGATCAAAGTGAAGAATGTGGATTTTCTTTGTTCTCTTCTGCCTAATCTTCCACCTAAATCTACCTCCCTATAATTTAATACCATTGTTTGTTTTCTTTTATCTTGGCCTTCATCTATTAAAAGTCATTGTTATTAGGCATTTATCTTGTTTTTGTCTCTTTGGGAGAATAACCTGACATGAACTATACAAATGGCATCCAAATTTCTATGCTCATTTTTTTCACACTTGCCCCATTGTTTCGGCAGTGGCCTCATAACAAAGCTTTGCATCATTTCCCCTCCCACCCTCCCCTAATCAGTGTGCCGTGTAATTGTTTTGTTTAGGAAAATATTCCCCAGATCGGCGTCTTGTTCCAAACAATTCTGCTCTTCCATGCTGCATTTGCCATCTACTGATCTAATACCTATACTTACAATCTGAATCTTTTGAAACTGATTCCATTGTTCACCATTATTTATTATGCTTCCTATTGTTTCCAGATGGTGCAAAGGAACAATAGATTCATTCAATTCTTTGAAAAAATGAACTGAAATTAATGGCAATATTGGGCTCTTCCCCATGAGGGAGTTGTAAAAGTTTTGCACTTCCTTTCCTTTTGTATCTGCATGGAATACAACAAGTTGCTTTATCAACAATACACCTGCCAGGCTACAAACCACCAAATTCAAAATTAATTTTCATGTTCCTATTGAAAGCACTTAGATCATTATCAGATTCTTATTTCATGCTATTCAGGAGGCGTAGTGATGGTGATGTAAGCCTCTGTCTATGAAGTTGTCTTTTTGCTGAATACAATCATTTGGCCCAGAACTATCTTATCTGGTAGGCCTTCCCCAGCCTCTTAGGCAGTTATTTCCCAGCAGAAGTCCATTAGAAAAGGCATTCTGAGACTTTTTCTTGTCAACACCTTCCTAATCTGAGTCACAATTTGTAATGTCTACATTCCAACAGCCAAAGCATCAAGATACAGATGTGTCACTTTTCTTTTGCCAAGAAGAAAAATGGCAGAAAAGACATTTTCAATCACTCCTATTACTTTGTCGGTGTAAGATGCCTTGCATTTGTTTCTGAAGCTGGGATTAAAAGCAGTGCAGACTAAATTAATGATACCAATAAAATGAACAGTAGTATGTCCTGGAGAGAAAATAACATAGCCTCAGGAGTTGGTCCAGGTTGTAAGAAGGATTTGCAGATCTAGACCCAGAGATGTAGAAGATCGCATTTTGTCCACAAAGCAGATGTTTTCCATCCATGTTTTCTTTGGAGATGCAACAAACTGAACTTGACACTAAAATATTTAAGGAATTTGATCTCTGACATTTGCAATATGTTCAGTTCTAATCTACATTTTTTTAGCCAGTCTCCCTTTATCTAAGCATGTTTGCAAAGTATGGATTTCATCTTTCAAGACTCCCTAAGCAAATGACTACTGCTAAGAATTCTGAGAATTAAAATTAATATATCAACAAGCTGGAGATCTGAAAATTATGGAAGGCTACCCTGCTCTAAATCTGACCCTTCTTTAATTTTTTAGAAGGACATGCTGGCTGGAAATTCAGAGATATATAGTTCCCGAAAGACTGGAAATCGAGAATATTGTAGCCCTGGCACATCTGATGTCCCAGGTTCTGTAGAAATTTGAAATTAGATTTCTATTACATTTCTCCAATATAAATGGAGTTTTTGGTTTTTGGTTTTGTATATGTATATGTGTGTAACCTTTTTCTATGTATTAAGAATCTTTTTCCTAATGGAAATATACACACATAGAGACATACATGTGTGTGTTGGCTCTGTGTGTGTGTGTGTGTGTGTGTGTGTATGCGCCAGTGGTGAGATTCAATTTTTTTTACTACCGGTTCTGTGGGCGTGGCAGGGAAAGGATACAGTAAAATCTCCAGTAAGGGTTGGAATTTGCAGGTTCTCCAAACTATTCAAAATTTCCGCTAGTGGTTCTCCAGAATTGGTCAGAACCTGCTGAATACCACCTCTGATGTGCACGTATTTCCATTTAAAAAAAGATTCTTAATATATAGGAAATGATTATATATATAATATAAAACTCTATCAAAATTCATCAAAAAAAATTCATGTGTGTGTGTCTGTGTGTGTGTGTGTTTATTTCCATAAAGAAAAAGATTTTGAGGGAATATGTCCAATATATAGAAAGAAATGTGAATTTTCCTGAAGTTTTGGTGATGAGCTGATGGTGATGGCATGGTTTACTGGACAAAAAGAACTGAATGTATTCACTCATGAACACATGTTAACATGATAAGAACCAGAAACCGACTACTTTTCCTAGTCACCTTTAGAACGAAATAAAGGCCCTGTCCCACTGCACTTACGGATGCAAAGAGGATGTAAAACATTTAAAAAATCTTGCCATCTGTTGGAAAACGCTATGCATCTGTTGTGTACTCACTGCATACGTGTTTCATATACTCTATCCCTCGAGCATCCGTCCACTGCAATTTCATCCGTGCAAGAAGTTTTGAGCTGCACAAAACTTTGTGAATGGATGAACTTTTATGAAGCTCTTCCACAGTGTACGATGTACATCTGCAAACTATACGGCAAAAATCGTTCTATGTCGTGTTATCATTCCGATAACGATTCGCTGTTCCTCTCTTTAACCTCTGGCCATCCCTCAACTCACTTTCCGCTGCAGTCTGAAAACAGACAAGGGGGAGGAAACGATAAGGTGCATGGAACGTCTACACAGCGTTAGTTCCATGGAAATAGAAAGGATGTAAGCGTATGCATCTCGTAGTATAAAAGGATTAAAACAGACAAAACGTTTGTATCTGGGATGTATCTTGGCATATTTAGGATGTCCGCAGTATGTCCAGAGTATGTAGAAGGCCCCATAGGGACAACCGATGTTTTTCTATTAAAAGGGAGAAAAATCATTGGATCTCAGTATGAGTCCAGCAGCCGTGGTGTATAGACCTCTTTACCCTTGGTCTTGGTCTTCCACATCATCAATTGTTCTCCATCATGGATCATGACACAGTTCCGTATGGATAGTGCGCTCATTCTATCCCAGAACCAAAACCTGTTCAGGACTGTTTCAAGTTTTATACACAAGGAGAAGAAGGAGACATCCAAGAGCTGTGTGGGTCCAAGGATGGATCATGACAAGAATGGAGTTTGGACTGTATGACCAGTTGATGGTGGAGCTGAGGAATGAAGACCCTCGTGCATTCCATCACTTCATGAGGATGCACAGCATGTTTGACGAACTTGTAAAGCATCTGAGACCCAGGTTGACCAAGCCAGCACACAACTTCTCGCAACCTGGACCCTGGGCTCAAGGTGGCACTGACTCTGCGGCACTGGCCTCTGGAACCACATACAGAAATATGCAGTATGCTTGGAGGTGCCACACAACAGCATCAGAAAGTGGTCAGAGAAGTGATACAGGCCATCATTGAAGAATACGTGGAGGAGCCTCAAGTGCCCACCACTGAAGAAGCTGGAGGAAACTGCAGAAGAGTGGTATCAGAAGTGGAACTCCCCCACACCGATGGAGCCATTAGATGGGAAGCACGTGCTGCAAAGTTCAGCCAACTCAGGGTCCACTTATCACACAACTACAGGGCTTCTTCAGCATCATCCTCTTGGCCATGGTTGATGCTGACTCAAAGTTGATTCTTACATTGATGGCTTCAGGCAGGGCGGGTCAGCTTCAGATGGCCAGGTATTACAACGCCAGTGACCTCAAGGAGGGGCTGGAATGCAACGTCTCATGGGCTCCCAGATCCAGAACCCCTGGCCCAATGACACTCAATGATTGCCCTACTTCATCGTGGGTGATGACGCTTCTCCTCAGAACCTACCTCATGAAGTCATAACACTTCAAGATACCTCACCCGTGAAGATAGGATCTTCAACTACAGGCTGTCCAGGGCAAGATGGGTGGTGGAGAACGCCTTTGGCATCCTGGCCAACAGGTTCCAGCTACTTCTCACCACCATGCAGTGAGGCACATACTGTGAGGAGCTTGTGTGGAAGCTTGCTGCATCCTGCACAATCTCATGCGCACCGCTACCAGTGTTGCAGAACAGACTTGTGGACCATCAACAAGGGAATGGGCATGGGAGCTGGTGAATGGAGGCAAGGACGTAACCTGATAGACACTGTGGATGTACAAGGCCCCACAGAGTCTCACGTGAAGGAAGAAGCAGCGCAACCTACTGAGACACTGGTGCAACTCCCAGCTGGAGCAGTGGAGTGACAAGACAGGATGATAGATGATTAGTTGATGTCTCCTTGAGCCTGGCGCATAACACTGATGGATTGTGCCATGTATGTTGAGTGGTCCTACATGAATAGGGCATTAATAAAGAAGCTTGTTTAATTTAAAATGTGTTGATCAATGAATAAATGTTATTGATAATAAAGGTCCATATGTGTGGCAGCTGGATGGTGGACCATACAGTCCCACTTATGCTTCACTGGAAGTTTATCTATCCACAACTATCCTTATCTATCCCACAAGCATGCAAGGCTAAACATTTTTTCAAAGTTTTCACCAAACTTTATTAAGAAAAAAAAAATGAACAAGTGTCTTAAGAAAAGATAACCTTATTAAACTGTCTGAGGTAAACTTTATGACTTTATTAAAAAAGCAAAATGAACCAAGTAAAGTGTCTTAAGCAAAGATAAACTTAACAGTAAAATAACTCAAGTCTCTGACACTATTCTCAGTCACTCTGAGTCATGTCCAGGGTCTCAGCTGTTAAGCGGCAGGGACTGTGGAGGTGGCTGTGGCTGGAGTGGGTGGCTGAGGTGCCATTGGGTGAGCTTGACCCTGAGGTACAAACAGGGGATGGTGTGTCAGGAAGCTGTCCGAGAGCTGACTCAGTCCCATGAGGTGAGAGGCCCTTCATTCAAGGACCTGAGATGCGAGGCCCAAGACTGATGACAGATTGTCCATTGACAGGCTTGGCTGTGGGGGGGAGAAGGAAGAGTGTAATGGGCTGTCTGGTCTGCAGCTGGGTGAGGACTGGCATCTGTTGGCATCAATTAACTGGGCCTGACTGAAGGTCTGTTTTTGCTGTGGGAAGTCCTGGTAGTCATAGCCTTGGTAGGTGAGGGGCTGTTGAAAGCCGTGGAAGGGCTGTGACATGCCTGGGTGGAGGAGCAGACCTGGACTGGGTAGGAGCAGTCAGCTGGGCCTTGAGGTTGTGCAGAAGTGCTGTGATCTTCTGCTTCATCATCTGGTACTGGGCTCAGGTAGGTCCCTCAGGGTCTGGCTCATGTAGATGATGATAGGGTATCGGTCCTAGGATGTATGTCGCTGTGGACCAGCTGAGAGAGAAGTTCATGCTGGTCTTCATTGTGTCCCTGATCTCCAACAGCACACTGTGGTTCTGGCCCTCAATCTGCCTCTGCCTGCATCCTTGGAGCTGGGATGGGGTGGGGGTGGGGTGGGTTGCTCTGGTGGCTGCTGCTTCTTTCCTCCATTTGTGAGCAGGGATCTCCAAGTCTGCCAGCATGGGAGTGCAGCTGTCGGGGGTCTCTGCTGTGGGACCCTCTGAAGACAACTTGCTGGACAGGCTCGCTGGCTCCTGCTGGGAAGAGACTGGCTGTCTGGCTGTGGGTGCTCTGAGGGAGAGGGTGTCAGAGGGGCTGCTCCTCCATGGCGGCATCTCACCCTCCAGGAAACTGCACTTGGCCATGACGTACATCTCCGGTCAGTGAGCTTGACAGTGGCCTGCCCAGATTTTTTGAGGTGTAGCTTGCCATGACCAGGTGTGCATGTGCTTCTCACCATCCTCGGAGTACTTCTGCAGTGTACTCCAGGCTCCTCTCTTGTCTCTCCAAGCTACCTGCTTCTTCTTGGTGTTGCGCATAGAGTGTGGGCACTTTCTCCAGAGGACTCATTCTCCTCAGCCATTCCAGCACCTTCATCCTCATGGTCCTCAGAAACAGATGTACTGTTTCCTCTCTCCCTTCTCCTTCCCTTGCCTCTTCCTCCTCTAGCAGGGGCTTCAGCAGGCCTTCAGGGGCTTGAGCAGCAGGAGAGCTTTGAGGGCCTTGGGGCTGGTCCACCACAGCAGCAGCAGCAGCTCAGAGTCAGTGCCAGGGGGTGGGGATGCTGGTTCTGTCCTTCTTGCCAGGGCTGGAACGAGTAGGCACGGGCTTCCTCTTTTTCCCTGACTGACGAACCATGGTGTTCCTGCTAGATGTAGTTGCAGCACGTCTTTCCCTGAATGTGACTGCATGCGTGCTGCATCCTTTTATATCCGCGGAGCTGATGCAATTCATACTCCCTGTATGCGCAGTGAACGCTTTGCATCCAATATACATCCGCACAGCATCCGCTTTGTTTCCTATAGGCATCCGTTGATGCATCCGCTTCATCCGCTATGCATCCGCCCCTTCGCATGCATCCGCTTCCAATTCTCCCCATAACCCATTCGGAGGTGTCGTCCCCTTCCATCCGCTTTCATCTGCTAGGCTTCCTATGAACATCCGTTTTACATCCCACTACATACTACCACATGCGTTCTTTTCCGTTATCTTTTCATTCTGTTTATGCAAATTTTCACCACTTTTTGGAGCGGATGACAATGGATGGAGCCACCCCCGTAATTTTGCTCATCCACTGTGTCCTTTATGCATACGTTTTGCATCCATCGGCCAGTGGGACCTAGCCTTAAGCTGCATTTGATTTCTAATTAAATATTGTTGATGGGCATGGCAATTGCACGTAAGCCATTGGTAATATAAACACTTGATCTTTTAACATATAAGGCACAGTCATTTGTCCCTTTTAGTTCAGGCTAACTTCTTTTATGTGTGAGGAAAATATAATATAGTTAAAAATATTGAAGACACAAAATGTGAGATATAGGCAAGGAATGCTGAAGTACCTTGCTTTCCCCTTCCTTTATTATAAAGTCATTTTTTTTCAGATCACCTTTCTGACACATTTGTCCATATTGATTAGATGCTTTTACAATGACATTGTCTGACCTGTCGAAATCCATCAATTTCTCTTCAGCTGATGCTTGATTCCCAAGCTCCTGGAATTTCTAACAGTGAAGGATAACTATTATTCATGAAAGCTTCTCTATCTCTCTCTGCCTTTCTCCCCCCTGCCCCCAATCAATATTCATATGCATATTAAATCTGTATTAGTGATACTTTTCAGTATGTTCTTTTAAATGGCCTCTATAACTTTATTTTCTCCTCCCTCTTCCACAGCATTGAATATATATATAAGTATTATTTCGAGCTTGCATATCTTATATCCTATTCCCTGTTTGCTTGGGTAAAATAACAGGCATTTGTTAAGATAAATGCATATTCCCAATAGCTTTCAATATGTTTCCACTTGGCATACTGAAAATTCAACTGTTAAATATGTTTTAACCACTTAGTATTTTTTTTAAAAAAAGAACACCCTGTTTGTTGGGGAAAGGATATCTTAATTGTTCCCAAGACATTGATAATCCATTTCTGATGGACATTGGGTTAAACTAACAGGCAAGAAAGCTACCGTTAAATTGGTCTGGGTTTTAGCTGAGTAATGAACCTCAAAAATTCTGAAGTTCAGAACTTGTCAAGTTGGACAGATTATCACATCAGAACTTACAGTGAGTCTTTAAAACTGATCTTCTTGCCTCTTTGTAAAGAAAAAAAGTTGCAATCAATTGTCACCCTTGAAAAAAGAGGAGACAAAGAGTTATTTGAGTTGATTGAAGATTTCTGGGCCAGCAAGCAGAAGATTTCTATGAAACTTTCTCTCTTTTCTCTTGAGTATAGGAGATGACATATTGTTAAAGCAAACAACAGCATCAATAATACCAAACTATACTTCTGTAATTTTTCCAACACATACAAATCATTCAATAATTCCACAATTAGACTATCTATCTATATAGTAGATATGTTCCTTCCTTTTTCAATATTCAGACTTTGGTTATTATGGTATATGTATCTCAAAACACCACTCAAAAACTTAGTTTTTGTAGCAAGGCCACAGATCTTTCTGAAGCAGAAAAGAGGGTATCTTCAAGTCCATACTAAATTAAAAATATGTTGATGTTCCATTTGGAAATAAGGTGCGTGAGACCGGGTTCCAACAAACAGCTCTTTATTAAAACAGTCTTGTGACTTGTAACGGAACATTTTCCCAAGCTGCGGCAGCCCTTCTTATAGCGGCTTGCTTGCAGCTTGTGCCCAATGACAGTTGTTCAAGTGTTCCCGCCATTAGGCAGGCCAATCAAAATGGCGCTTAACTGACCAATCCGAGAATGGCCTATTCAGCCAATCAGTTTAAGATATTTGGAGTCTATCATGTTCTATACACAACACCCCTCCCCCTTTGGTTTCGTCCAACGTGCGTAACATAGTCACACAGGTAGGTAGGGCTTTTGCGGGTCCTAATTGACCTGTGCAGCTCAGTCTTAGCGTGGTCCTCAAATGGTTTGGACAGGATCACTTTCTCTCCATGTCTTCTCCATGGAACCTCCTGGAAGGGTGAGTCAGCCTTGCCGCTCCCCTGGTTCTCGCGGCTGGTTGCGGGTGGCATCCACCCTCATCCTGTTTGTCCGCTGGTTGAGCTGGCCTGGCTGGCTTCCTTCAGGAAGCCTCGCCTCGTCTCTGCTTCCTGGACTTCTTCTCTGGAGGGTCATCTTATTGGTAAGTACTCTTTTGTGCTTTCATTTGATTCTAGTTTGGGTTGGTGTATGATTGTTGTTATGTTATTGAAGGTTCGTCTCTCCCTTTTTTATTATTTTGTTGTTTCCCCCCTCCTCAGTTGTTTTTGCCATTTATTGGTCTCTGCGTTGGTTGTAGTGTTGCATTCCAATGTCTCAAGAGCGAAGCTGGGTCGATTGTGCCGCTCCATGGTTCTGCCTATCATTAGTGCAAGTCGGTATGATCGGGGCCCTGTGATTTGCCGTTAACGTGTGGCTGGAAGCCATAATGCGGTCCCGTAAGGTTTAGCGTAGACTAAATCGCGATATCAAAAGGAGGGATATTTACTGAGAAGCTCAGAGGTGTTCTGTCACACGTATACGGTGGTGCCAGTCTGTGCAAGGTAGAATGCCAATTTGCTATCCCATGAGGAGTCTGCTGGCTTTTGTTAAGTGGATGTGTACTAGGCGGTGATATGTTGAATAGTTACATAGTTTTGTGAAGATTGCTCATCTATTATTTGGCTTTAAGCAGGGAATGACGTCTTGGGCTTGAGCCTGATGGAACGGTACCTCTTGGGTCTAGGCTGACATGATATGGGGTCCCCTGCTACTTGCGTAGGTCCTGTCGAATACATCCCGAACTCTCCAGCAGCTTCTTCCACTGGCGCCAATGATGCTATTGATCCGTCACTCCAATTCCCAAGGAGGCGTGACCATTCATATTCCACATGCAGGCTAGGTTGCTATCACGGTCGACTATTTCAGAGCAGCCACTTTAGCGTGGTTTTTAAATTCTGACTAAAATGTCCAAGCCCACACCGGATTCGGTTTCCCTGGAGTCTTTTAAATAGCAATTTTTGCTGTTCCAGTTCTCTTTGCTTGATTGTTGTATTCAGGTGTCTGATAGTTGTTCCCAAGATACCATTGACACGGTATGATCTCATATGGAGTCTACTTCCATCTCACAGGGCTTTCCTGCAATTTTCACGTTTATCTGGACCTTTGCATTTGCTGCCCGTGGCATTTCCGGTATGTTTATTTTTGATGTTTTTCTTCTGTCTTTCGTTTCGCGGTTTTGCTCTCTCGCTTCCATCTGTTTCTGCGCTCTGCTCATCTCTTCTTTCTGGGTGGGAGAGTCCACCGTGTCTTTTTGACTATAGCTCTTTTTTGTTCCAGCAGGAAAGACCCCTTTGAATGTGCCCATTTTTTCACAAACATGCTGCAAATGGCATTTAAGAGAACCTGCATTCTGATGCGGGTGGATTTCTCCCTCCGCATCGCAGGCGACGCTGAAATTCTCAGCTGCTTTCTTCTTTTTTTCCCAACCATTTTCTTTCTGCTGAAAGCCTATGTATTGTCTTCTATTGTCCGTCGATCAGTGTATCGGGAGTCTCAAGATCTTCACTGCGGTGCGCAGTCACTGTGGGCTGTTTTTTCTTGCTTTCCTTCACCCTTTTTTCTGGTTGATCAGTGATCTGTGGAATGGCAGTTTCACCGGCGCATAGTGGCTGCGCGATTTTATGGCTGCTTCAAGCGGCAGGGCTTCTGCAATGCCTCGGCTACTGTGTTATTTCGGTCTGTTTTAGCAGCTTGATTTGAGTGTACCATCCTTCAATACAAGGACCCACGGCGGTCTTCCTGGCCTCCGTCCATTGTTCTGGAATCGAGGCTCCTCCGATGTGTCCCTTCCCGGCTGCTAGGAAATCCCCGATGCTCTCTCATTCTTCCGTTGTCTTCGTTTTAAAATTTGTGCCTTTTGATCAGGTTGGAGACCGCACAGGCATGGTTCTCTGTATGGCCGTAGCACTTCTGGTTCAGGTTAGACCATGCCATTGCTTCTATGTCTCTCAGTTTAGCTAGCACCTGTGGCCATTTTGAACAGCATGGCCCACAGTGCATTGAGGAATACAGCTCTCTTCCTCTGGTCCAGATTATCTCTCTGAGCTCGTTGCTTCTAATGAATATCAGAAAGCAGTCAATGCTACGACTCCCAATCTCTTTGGCTGGGTATGAACAATGGCCAGGCGGCACATTGTTACTGGCCCTCTCGGTCGCTCAGTTCTGGTTTGCCGTGTGCTCCAGTCGTCGCTCTTCTAAGGTATGATCCACCACCTTCGTCGGCCAGTGTTCTGTTTGGAAACTATGCGCTGGAGTAGCTGCGGTCCACAAACACCTCTTTATTAAAACAATATAGTGACTCTTGTTAGCGGAACATTTTCCGCCAAGCCGCGAGGGGGGGCAGCCCTTCTTATAGCAGCTTGCCACAGCTTATGGCCAATGACAGTTGTTCAATTTCCTGCCATCAAAGCGACCAATCGGAATGGTGCTTAACTGACCAATCCGAGAACGGCCTATTCGGCCAATCAGTTTAAGATATTTGGAGTCTACCAAGTTTTATACACAACAGTTGAATTCTAGTTAACTGTTGGAATTATAAGGTTTGAATTTAGATGGGGATCCAACATTTGAAATCATTTACATTTAATTTTTCCTTGAAGATGTTTCACTTCTCATCTATGAAGCTTCTTCAGGTATGAAGTCAGAACAATCAGAACTGAAGAAACTTCATGCTTGAGAAATAAAATGTCTTCAAGGAAAAACAAAGAAAGTGCAATGAAAAAGCATGTTCAGGAAAACATGGCCTGAATGACTGAGAATCGCTATAGACACAATTATGACACTAATTCATCTAGTCTAGGACTATATCACAAAGTTGCCAATCAACTATATTTTAAAAAGACACAAATATGGTCAGAGCAGTAATACTCCTTTTCAATGGTTGCATCCACAGCTGTACATAAGATATCTTGCTGGCAAATAATGTTATGGTCAAAATAGAATGCTGAGAGACACCATGAAGCATTAATATAAAAACATGCAACTACTTTCTTCTAGTCCATTTTCAGGCCATTTCTTTCTAGTCCATTCTTATAAAATTAAATATTTTGATTATTAAAGGCAAGCTGGCTATCATCACCAGGGATTAAGGGGATTGAAATTCAGTGCAGCTGCAAAGTATCAAGGTGAGGAATGCTCATAAAGATACTAGGAAAGACATTTAAGAGACACCTCAGGACAATGTAAAACAAAAAGTGGATGCAGTATGACTTCATTTGTCTAAATGGGATTGGAGGACATCCAAAATATTCAAATAATCAAATGCTCCAATAAAGGTAAGTGCACAAGTCTTACCATGACCCAAGAATACGTGGATGTCACACAATATATCTGAATAACGAGACACTTCAGATCTGTGCTGAGGATTGTTAGGTCAAAACTTGAAAGATAAGCTATGTTATGAAACTGTGGTGACTTTTTAGAGAAGTTATCTGAAGATTTGTTCTTGAAGAAGAGAACTGCTTATTTTCCAGGAGCATTACTGCACTCTGAAAGAATAGATGTTCCTTTTGAAAACTTAAAGCAAAGGGTCTCTGAACGGATAAGTTCTGGCAGAATTCCAGGTATCTTCATGCAGTTGTTTAATAACATTTTTTCCTGAAGGTGAACACCTTATACTTCCATAAGGTAGTGTAGCAAATGCATTTGCCAACATCAAACACATTGTGGGATTAATAGATGTTTCGATAAAAAGTGAAACTTGATTGTAATTAATGTGCCCTAACTCACAGGTTCCCAGAATTCTGCCAACGCTGGAGATGCAAAGATTGGTTAGGAAGAAATTGTGATGTTCAAATTCTGCACAATTCAAATTGATCTTAATTCAGAATTGAATTGGAAAGGGTGTAGTGGAGTCCCTGGAGAGTACAGTTCCCCAAGTCGCTCTGGGAAAATCCTAAATGTATTTCAGCATTTTAGCTGAGCAAATTCTGAGCCACTGAGTAGATCAGGAGATAACTCTATGGTTCATGACTACAACGATCAGAATTGTGTTTTCTTGCTGTGACATTGTGTAGTTTTATGAGCTGTCATTTTAAGGAGCTGAAGACAGATGTATCTTCTGTCATATTTTATGATGTATTCCTAAAAGCTTAAAAAATACCCAAACTAATATAAGCTTTTAAATTTCCTCATATTAACTGACTAATGAAACAATCTAAACTTTTGTTTGACTGAAGTTCTGTATGCCATGTTGTCACAGACAGGTGGCATCAAATATTCCATTTCCCCCACTTTGATGGCATAAATACTTCAGTGTCCTACTGCTAAGAGATATCAATCAAGTCAAAGGTGCAAAAATGGGTTGTTATCCAGGTGCTGGGGTGACTGCAGAACCTAAGGATTTAGTTCAGTCAATCAGTAAAGAATGCTTTCAAAGTCAATAATCAGCTGCTGCATGTACCTCTTGCAGAGTTATTACTGCAGAGATCATAAAGTGGAACACAGCACTTCTGACAGAATTGTAAGAGGCTGTGTTTTTCAGATCATTTTTTTTAAATTGCTGGTTATATTGCAAATAAAAAAGATTGCCATCCAAACTGATATAAAAATCAACTTTTTTGCAGGACACAGGGGTGTCAAGGCAATGCAAAATCTGTCTTTCCAGTGTAGGGACTCCCAGCAGGCCAAATTAAGAGGAAAAATTGGGAGTAACTAAGAGAGGTTTGAATAATAGGAATTAAAAGGACTCATTTTAATGACAGCATCTGTTGTGGCCTTGTGGCCGCTGGTCCCTCCAGCAGCCAAATCAGAGGCATGGGAGTCAGGGTCAAGGTCAGCATCAGGGCAACATGGGAACTCTGAGAGTCAGAGGGAATGGAGCTGGCAGAGAGTGGGAGGAAGGGAAGGAGAGAGAGGGGGGGAGGGAGGGAGGGAGGGAGAGAGAGAGAGAGAAAGAGAGAGAGAGAGAGAGAGAGAGAGAGCCCTCAGATAGTCAACAGCCCCCAGGGCTGGAGGTGGTTGATGAAGAAGAAGAGGAACAGCTGGGTTCAGTACCTGACAGGTGACTGTGCAGTGGAAAGCCATGGACCAATCCTGGAAAAAAAAGAGCCACCACTGCTTGCAAGACCTCACCCTAACCCTGGGGACAAAAGGTAGGGGGAGGAGATAAATAGATGTGGCAGACAATTATTCATTTTCTGACCAGCCGGACTTGTTAGCCTGCAAGAGAAACCTTTTACTGGAGCTGTCAGCATTCCTATTAAGGGAATCTCTTGAGTTTACCTCAGAGGGAGCTGGGTCAGAACAGCATCATACCATTTTCAGAATCTATTTCTGGTTGAATATTTCCATTCCAAAACTAAGACATCTTTTTAAGTTAATTCTCTTCTAATTCTATAATATTCTGTTTGTTGCATTTACAACAATAACGATCTAAGCATTCATCCACAGTAATATCCTCTATAATTCCTTTACTTTTAATAGATTTTCTGCTCCACAGAAGTTGAATAGGCTGTATCTACACATCTGTAACCTACTAAAATAACATTTAACCTAAAAAGAGAAGACTTAGCAGTGACATGATAGTCATCTTCCAATACTTGAAGGGCAGGTAAAGTACATTGATTTATTCTCCCTAACACCTGAGATCAGGACCAGAAACAATGGGTGGAAGCTCAACACAGGAAGGTCCAATCAGAAATTAAGGAGGAATTTCCTGACAGTGAGAACAACTAATTCATGCAACAGCTTGCATTCCAGTGTTGTTCATCCTTTATTCCTTTATGGAGGAAAAGATTGGACAACCATTTGTCTGGGATGGTGTAAGGGCCTCTGCTTTAAGCAGGGCATTGGACTAGAAAACTATCAAGGTTGCTTCCAGCCATACGATGCTATGATACTCCTCAACTTGCTTTTAAGTTTGATAGGAAAATAATGATGAGCAGAATTTATTTAAATTTCATTCCCTGAGCTTCTGTCATTTATTTTCAAATGACAAAAACACATTGAGAAAGGTAGACATTTCTTGAATCAATGATGTTTTATCTACTTCTGTGGGGAAGAATGTGGAGAATGCAGATTTTACAGTACTGTTAGAGAGCAAGGGTAAGAAATGCAGTTTCTGATCAGAACTTAACAATGACAATTTAAATAATTTGTTTATTGAAAGGAGATGAGATGTGGGAAGAAGATATCATTTGTTGAATTTTAAGGGAAGGTGGTACTAAATTACTAAAGTTGTTTATGCCTGGATGCATCACGCGCTACCCACACCCACACCCAGTTTAGCAAAGAGGAAGAAAATCCTGATATGTCATGTGACGACACCATGACGCTGAAAGTTTGACACCCTTGATATACGTACATACATGTATATATCATTGCAACTAGCCCGCAGTGCTAGTTGCACAATGGCTAAAATGATATACAAGTGACTACATAATGAAGTTCCTACTTCTCTCTCTTTTAAAGAAAGAGAAGATCACTTTTAAAGATCAGGTGTAAAATTCCAAACCAGGCTCCAAAAGACTAGGTGCTCGCCTCACCTTTGATTCAAATAGTTTGTTCTGATTACAAAGGGCTTGTAGTATATTTACCACAAACAAACAATGGCTTTGGTGTCTGTGTATGATGGAAGAGGGCTGAGAAAGAAACCACCAGCATTTTTCTTTCTGTGGGTTACTTATTTGTAAACAGCTGGGTATTCCACACATTTTCACCTTCCTCAGATAGCAAAGGAAACAACTTGCAGAGGAAGTAACAAGTGAATTGGTCAAGACTGTCTTTTTGCTGGTCTGGACAAAATAAAGCAAAACACAGTTCCGAATGATAATGGTATGATAGAAAATTCCCAAAGTGTTTGCTTTTTAATCTGCTTCAGCCAGAACTTAGTACTGCTAAGGCAAGTTTATTTGAAAAGGACCTCACTGTCAATCATCAATCCAAAACTAGCAGCATTCCAGCTTTAACTTTAATTGCATGAAAAAAATCTAAAGCATCCTAGGTCAGCACTTTAGAGGGCATGAATTCATTTTAGCAATAAAAAGTAAAGATGCTTATTTGGTGTTTTAATGTATGAAAGACAATGCCCAAGAACAGTTTTAAACTGTTGTTCTAGCAGAGCGAATCTTATCATTTGGCATAATGAAACAACAGTTTCAAACAGACTCCTTTGGATTCAAGACCTTCAGGCTGGAGACACCATCATGTTGAAAAATGCCAAGGATGGCACAAAGAGGGCACATTTCTGCAGATGTTTGGTATGTCTTCGGTACAAAGTCCAGGACTCACATTGGTATAGGACAGAAGGGATAACCATAGCTCTTTAGACGTTTAACTTTGTGGAGATACAGATGTATTGATTAAGCACTCTAGTAGGTTAAGTTGCCACAGTGCCTTGCTGCAATGACTGATCCTTGAGTCAATTTCTTTGTCCAAAGACCAGTCGCTCCAGGTGATGCTTCCCAAGTATTTGAAGCTATTTACATTTGTCAGCTAGGTTTCATCAACATTGATTTCTGGTTGGACAGGCTTGGTATTTGGCACGGGCTAGTAAAGTACTTCAGTGTTGTTTAGGCTGATAGTCAGGCTGAACAGTATAGGTGCATCTGAGAATTTGTTCAACATCATTGTCTTTGTGTGCCAAGACTGCACAGTAATTAGCAGAGAGGATTTCTTGGACTGTATGAAGCACTTTGTCCATGAGTTCCAGTACTGAAAGTAAAAGAGAATCCATTCAAATTGGCACCTAATATATACTTCCTTCTTGAGACCCTGCACAGCATATGACAGCAGGCAAGCAAACAACACATTGAATAGCTTTTGGGATAACACACAACCCTGTTTTACCCCAATGCAACTTATGTATCACTGTTATAAAGAACCTGTCCTGTTGTGAAATAGCTGAATCGATTTCACAAATTTCCTCAGGCATTTGTAACTTCTAAGGATGATCTAGAGAGTCTCCTTTACACTTTATAGTGCCTTTGACAAGTCAGTGAAAACAGAGTAAAGAGACTTATATTTCTGAACGCAAACTTCCTATGCAAATATCATATTTGCTGTACTTCATTAGCATGAAGTAAAGAAGGCAAGGGGGAAGAAAATGGGAGAAGACCTATGTCTTAACAATTGTGAGGTTGGCTGGTGCCATAAGAGCCCTCCCTTTGCCTGTGTCAACTAATTTTTAGCAAGGATTAATTATTCTTACCACCTTAATTTTTTAAATAAATTTTTAATTCTAAAATTTTAACTCTAGCATTTTATATGCTATTTTATATCTTGATGTTTTATTGTTCCTCTCTGAGGGAGATGGGCAGTTCAACAATATGATTATATAAATAAACTTTTTGATGAGCTCCATTTAAGTATCACATCACAGAGCCAACTTCTTGTTGGCCTGCCTCTCCTCATGAGTTTTGTCTTTTAAAATGTAGGTGTTTGGGATGTAGAAAATTATCTTGCCTGTGCAACTAACAAAGGAACATCTTTACAAGAGGGCAAGGAAGTGTTTAGACCTGCGTTTTATTCTTCTTTCTCCTTCCCACACCCACACACATATCAGTGCCCCCACCGTGCCAGGCTTCAGCTGAAACCAACAAAATAGTTAACAAAATATCCTCTAGCCACCTTACATACACTCTTCAAGACAACATCAGCACCCACCTCAAACTTTTTTTGCAAGGGTGGTTTTCTTTCTTTTTTTTTGACAGCAAAACCAAGGCAAAATGAAAAGGGGTGCTTGTATGTGAGCATCTGAAATTTAGGACTGATTGGATTGGCATCTTTACCATCCGTTTCCTTAGTAAAGCTTAGTATAGGCCCGAAGAGCCCCTGGATAAATTGTATTTTCCAAGGTTAATTAAGCTGTCTTGAGCTTCTGCATGAAGTGGGGGGACAAACTGGCACTTTGCAGCATTTTCTGAAGCCTGCTGTCGACATTACAGTCCCTGCTGCTTTTAGCTGTATCGATTGGATGCCTGACCTGTAAAATCCTTGAGGGCGAAAAAGGCTGCAAGCTTACTGGAGCTTTCCATGGAAGCTTCAGGACAGCTTGTGTAGTCAAGTACAATTACCTGTCCCTCCAGGAGAGCCAATTAGTTCACAAAGAGCTGGAGCAGAACAAATGTTTGGTGTGTGATTTTAGAATCTTTACAGGGTGAAGGCAAAGGGGGACAGGGAGGGAGGGAGAGCTTTGTTCTTCTTATTCTTTTGTTTCTAATGGTATCATAATTGTCCAACTTGTGTGGCTGTGTGTGTGTGTGTATGTGCATGTTGTTGTGTGACTGCAGATCTCCAAGAATTTGTTGAGCAAAAAGCTATTTAGCATTAGACATGATTAGAAGAACAACAATACGTGGTAAAAAGAATAATTGCAGCAACAATGATTTTGTTCCAAATCCCTGATGTAAGGAACACTTTACAACTAAAGAGCTGCTTGCTTACAATTTTGATATGTCTGCAAAGCTTCCTTTGGCACTAACCTTTTACTAATTCTCACGCTGTAGACCTGACAACTAGGATTAGAGTGTATCAATAGCTGAAAAGAAAGCGAAAAACTAGTCCAGTTTTCTCCTGCATACTTTGGGTAGAAAGCTGTTAATATGATTTTCTGACATTCTGTGGTCAAAATAAGAGCAGGGCACTAATAATCTTTTGAAATTCTCAGTCATACTTTTGGCAGAGAAATCAGATGGATAGCCAAATTCCACACAAAGAAAAAATTGTTCAGTAATTTCTTAAGGGTTAGACTCTGCCTTAGTTGTGGAAATAGCATAACTCTTATAAAACTTCAATGGGAAACATTGTTGATGGCTGCAATTTAATTGATGAATGGAGAAGCAAGAAAACTGCATGTCTAGAAAATAAGATTATACAGTGAAAGATAAGATATTGTCTCTCACACAGTTACCTCGGCTACTTCATAAGTAAGCAAGCACGGGAATGGAAAAGGTGGTTTTTTTGTTAATTTTTGCTACAGTTTCTAAAACATATTTTATTTCATCAAATTGAATCAAAAAAAACAGGAGAATTTCTTTATTCTTTAGTACATTCCTTAATGCATTTCCCCAAACTTGAAGTTATATTACCTAAATGGTACAGCTCAGACACTGGTCATTAAGAAATGGTCATTAAGAACCAGCAACTGCTTTTGAAGCTTTGAATTTTGTCCTTGTGGAATGAGGCATCCAGTCTTAATCAAGTTTACTGTGACTGCATTCAATAACTTTGTCCAATAGGTGGCATTATTCCATATTCTTATTTCTTAGATTCTGTGATTTTATTTTTCTCTGTGATGTTCTTTGGAGAAGTTTCTGAAAATTTCAGGCCTGTAATGGAAACTTATGGCTCTGAAACAACTTTCATATCATTAATAAAAGGTTGTTCCTTTTATCTAATACAATCTGTAGCTTTTAGTGTAATTAGAAATTATTCATAAAATAGACATCATGTTCTAATACATGCTCAATGTTTCCTCTTGTTCATTTTGCTTCAACTGTAATCATAATGATCCTTGAATTGCACTGACTTTAGGAAGGCTATCAAACAATCACTATAGCCAACAGTGACCCAAAATTGGATCACATATCTCATATGTCTCATCCTATGATATAATATTAAAAAAATAGTGAATGTCTTTCTGTGGTATGAATACATTAATAATCAAAATCATATTAGAGTAGACAATAAGCCTTAATAGCAATAACATTTAGACTTATATCCCGCTTTATAGCTCCCTCTAAGCAGTTTACAGAGCCAGCCTCTTGCCCCCAACAATTTGGGTCTTCATTTTACCCACCTCAGAAGGATGGAAGGCTGAGTCAACCTTGAGCCTGGTGGGATTTGAACTGCCAAATTGTGGCAGCTGGCTGCAGCAGTAGCTTACAGTATTGCACTCTAACCACTGTGCCACAGAGGCTCCTTAATCTTAATCTTCAGATAAAAACAAGAAAATGAGATAGAGATCACTAAAAAAATTCCAATATAGGTATCCCTTCTAAATTACAGTGATGCAAAATGTTAAAAATGTATGTCATGATACCACACACATTGCCTACTCTCAGAAATCCACAAACTTGCATGCAAATATATATATTTTATATGCAAATATAAAAGGGATGGAATTTGTGTCATGACCAGGGGTGGGATTCTTCAGGTTTGCACCTATTCACTAGAACTGATTGTTAACATTCTAAGCAGTTCGGAGAACCGGTTGTTAGAAGAAATTACTGCCCTAATCCTGTAAGAAAGGCAGGAAAGAAACATTCTGGTGCTGCTTACAGAAACTGCCTCTCCATTAACCCTGATTACATTCTTGGCAGGACTAGACTTCCTGTCCCAGGAATGTTTCTAGAGTTTTTTTCCCCTCCTTTGCTGGTACTTTGCTTGTGTGGAGTGACCATTCAAAGTTACAAAGGCACTGAAAAAAGNTGCTTGTGTGGAGTGACCATTCAAAGTTACAAAGGCACTGAAAAAAGTGACTTATGACCATTTTTCACACTTACAACTGTTGCAGCATCCTGAGAGGACAGTCATGAGAGGACAGGTGAGGAGATGTGTGCCTCAATATGAGTAATATTGATTTGGACATGCCCAGCCAATAACATGACCACCAAGCCAGCCCACCAATTAAGCCATGCCCACAGAACCGGTTATTAAAAAGTTTGAATCCCATACCTGGTCATGACATATATGCATCACTTGTCCCCCCTTGTCTTCTAATTATAAGTTTAATGAATGATGGTTTAGGGTGATGTTTCTGAAGATAATGTTGTAGGATCCATTCTGGGTTGGTCACAGGGAGCAGAGGTTTTTTTCCCCAAGCTTTTGGACTTTTGCTGAAGCCCATCTTTAGGGAACATCTCTCTAGCTGAGTGTGTACTGTTCTCTGTGTGGTATTTATGTGGTGCCTGTTATATGTGGCTTTTTAGATGTTGCTTGGGGTGTGTTGATGGCTGGCTATTAAATCACTTGGTTTTGTCATGAAATGACAAATTTGTCATGAAATGACAAATCACTGTCATTTTTTTGTACTGCCCAGTCCTCACCTTCTAAGTACTTCATAAGCTGATGGTGAATCAACTCTCAGGTTGATTGACATTTCCCACAATTGAATCACTTCCCAGGCTGTTTTTGTGCCTGCTTGTCCAACAATCTTACTAGTAGCTGCAGCTATGAAGTGAAAAACAGCCGGGGAACTGATTGAAGCTTGGGAAATGGGCCCATTGTTAGAAGAAAAAATATTCTGTCAATATTAGCTATCATTTAAGATATAAACACTAACATAAAATTATTAAGTTTTCATCCATAATTGAATATAACATTGAGAACAGAACAAATGTTTGTTTTTATATGATAACAGTTTCAGTCTTAAGCTAACTATTTAATATTAAAGACTCTGTTCCATTTTTATTGTATGTGTATGTGTGTGTGTGTGTGTGTATATACATACCTACACATATACTAATATGTATTACATGTTAATAAAAGAAAAGATGGATAAGGAGCAAATTTAACAGGAACTGAAATACTGAAAAATAGATAAAGAAAAATATAATTAAAAACAAATTATTGGGTTTCTAACTTTTCCCTTTGTATACAGTATTTTTTGTTCCATGAGATGCACCTTCCCCCCCCCCCAAAAAAAAAGTGGGTGGAAATGTCTGTGTATCTATGTCAGTCCTTTGGTGACCACGGCAGTGGGGTCCTTTTACAGTGCTGAACCCCACCTCTTCTGTCTCTTTTCCTCAGTGCGGGAGTCAATAGGCAGAGCTGGCATATGACACTTATCTGTGGCCTTATATTTGTTTTCTTGTTTTCCTCCTCTAAACGTAGGTGTGTCTTATGGTCAGGTGTGCCTTATAGTACAAAAAATATGATACATCTGCCAATTTGCAATGTTTGTAAATATTTAAATCATACTTCCAGTACTTTTGATATTTTTCACATGTCCACAACATGTGGTAAAATGTTCCTTTTCTTTCATGACATTTCCAACATCTATTATTTCATGAGCTGTCTTTCTCAGATATTTTAGGATTTTCTCTCTTATCCCGTGGTGGCACAATGCAGTATTGCAGACTAATTCTATGCCAGGAATTTGATCCTGACCAGCTCAAAGTTGACTCAGCCTTCCATCCTTCCGATATCAGTAAATGAAGACCTAGATTTTTTAGGGTAATATACTGACATTTGTAGACTGCTCAGAAAGTTCTGTGACACACTATAGAGTGGTATATCAGTGCTATTGCTATGTCTACCTCTAGATGTTACTTCCAGGCAAGTAGAGGTATGTTGATAGATATGACATAGAGATATGTTGAGATACAACATAGACATATATTGTGTGCAGAGGTTCCCTTATTGGCAAATATGTAAAAAAAAAACTTTGATTCTGCTACATGATATATATGGCTTGCCACTTTTACTATGTAGTTAATGAATTAATGAATTTCTTCATTAACAATTTGCTGATTTTGTAGTAAAACCAGCATTTGGAAGAAGATGTCCCATGTGCTCCATAATTGGAAAATAAGGAAGTCCTGCCATGCCTTAGCAATCAAAAAATTGGGTGGTAGTGTTGGGGGGGTGGGTGGAAAGGAAGAAGGACTTAAACCTTTAACAGGGAGGACAAAATACGTACATTTTGTCCTCCCTGTTATTCTTCAAACTCAGATTGATTTTGCAAAAAAGCTTCAAATCCTGATAGATTCTGGTTGGAAATGTAATAAACGGTTCCATGGTGTGCAAATATATCTTCCCATTGAGCCTGTAGAACACTCAGTGAAAATTGAAGTAATAAATGATAGGCTCTTATGTTTTGGGCCAATATGTGAACAAGCAGAGCTCTTCTGTTCACTATTTGCAACCATAAATAATATTTGGCTTTCCCTTTGCCCTTCCCTTTAGAATTGGGATGGATTGATTTCTTATCCACAATTTACATTCTCAGCGGGACCAGAAATGCATTATTTTGACTTTCAGGAGTGCCAAGGTCCCTTGCTTGCAAAGCTTGAAACCCCCTATCCTGGATTTCTTGCAAATTTATTAAAAAAGATTTTAGGCTGTGACGACCCTGGACTGTTTCTTCTCTCCTCTATCCAGCTGAGAGTTGCACAGTCTCTTGTCTTGGGTCTCTCTCTGGAATATCTTGCTTTTTCCCTGGGAAGCCACAGTGCTTCTGCTCCTTCGTCAGCTGCACATCCAATTACACCAGACCATTTGAGCTTCCTTGGATCAAAAATTGTTCTATGATGCACTATTTCATCCAACTAAAGATTAGAAACAGAGTTTTAATTTTATATAGATTTCCTGGCCTCCTTTAGAGGTGTCATTACTTGTGTTGAATTCCCATTTATAAGATAAACTATCAGCTGACTTATTCTGAGGTTTCCCATCCTCTCTGCCATCCATCTCTTACAGGCATGTATGTTTGCTTTCTCTTGCACAAAATAAACATGGTGAGATAAGGACAAAGATGGGGCCAGGAAATAGTTGAAGTGCCAGTGTTTATACTTTCAGCCCTGGCTGGTCACTTCAAGGCATGTTAGTCACCTAAGCCTTGTAGCTTGAGAGGCAAAAGGAGTTATGCTCCCCTGTTTAAGATTCTAGTTAGCATCTTTAGAATCTTGACTGTAACGATCTGACTTACAACTCACAAATCTTATATTTATTTATTTTGATTTGTCAATTGCTCACAAGATAATAGGTATAAGTATATACATATATGAATACCTGAAATGGGTACATATAAGAAAAATAAAAGAAACAATAGGACAGGGATAGTAGGCACGTTGGTGCACTTATGCACACCCCCTACAGACCTCTTAGGAAAGGGGGTCAATTGTAGACAGTTTTTGGGGTTTGGGGTTAAAGTTTTTGGGGTTTGGGGAAGAAATCACAGAGTCAGGTAGAGTATTCCAGACATTGACCATTCTGTTGCTGAAGTCGTATTTTTCCTGCAATCAAGTTTGCTGGTTAACCTTGATTTGTAATCTATTGGTGACTTCTTTTATTGTACTTATGTTGAAGCTTGAACTTTCAATTGACAGGTATAAGGTTCATTGCAATGCGTATGATTTTAGTATACCTATACTTACGCATCATACTGACAGACGACGTTAATTCCATAAGGCTTTTCTAGGTCTTAGACTTCAAGTTCTGTTGGGCATAAGGTAATTACTTACCAATGAGTAGAGGCAGTGGAGAACTCATCTTGTGAAATTATTTCTTGACTTTATCAACCTGTCGCTAATATCAGGTACGTAATGTGGTTCGCAGATACTGACTGAGCTGTTGACGCGTTGCAGCGTATTTGGTCTAGCAAATTGTTTCTGTCATGCTCTTAGTTAGTAGTGTGATTATCTACCAAAGAAAAGTCGTCGAGGACGAGGCTAACAACTCTTAATGCCCTTATGCTCAATGGCTTGAAGTTACACGTAGGCTCTAGCACTCTTAATCATGTAGGATAATATTCCAAGTTCCTCCAGAGCTTGGATCATCAACAAGGTCTTGACTATTCAGCTTCGTATTTCTATTTTCTGATCATATTTTTTGCCAACTATTGTAGACAGTAGCCATGGTATTTTTGTTCGAGATTTGAAGTTGCCATTTTGTTTGACCATTCTGATACCTAGTCACCATGTTGCTTTTTAAGTCGGTGCCAGTATTCGTCTGTTACGTATTGAAACCAAGCTTTTACATCATCAGCAGGCGAAGAGAAAGCAGTTGCTCTTAATGTGATCCATTAGTTTCATTTATGGTTAGAGTTATGAAGAAGAGTTGTCCTAAAACACTCCTGGGGGACAACCACTGTTGACATGTACGAGATTTGATAGGACGCTCCCAATTGTTGCACCATTTGTTGTCTGTTTTGATAGCGAATGTCTTCTATCCAGTGTGGTTGTCCAGGAAAGATACCATAAGATTTAGTTTTAGGAGTAGTTTGTCGTGTACCACTGAATCAAAGGCTTTACAGAAGTCTATGTAAATTGTGTCTATTGTTTTGCCCTGGTCGAGTTATATGTTGATATATGTTCATATGCTGATCATATGTTTTTGCAGTGTAAGAGTCCCAGATTACAGGATAGGTTTTTTTTTTAAACCAAATTCTTTATAAGAGAGTAGGTTGTTGACCTTGTTTGTGACCTGCATTTCTAAGACTTCTTCCAACTTTCTTTCGTCTTACTAGCATATTCTTTGCTAGTATTTTTGTTTTATCTTTGTTTATTTTCAAACCTGCTACTTTTCGATATTCTTCTATTTTTTCTATTAATTTAGGCACTGTTTCCAATGGGTCTTCTAATATAAATATCAGGTCATCTTCAAAGGCTTGCAATTTATACTCTTCCTTTTGAATTTTCATTCCTTTTATTTATCTTCTCTAAAATTCCTATTCAACATTTCCAATGTTAACACAAACAGCAGGGGTGACAATGGACAACCTTGCCTTGTCCCTTTTAATAGATTGATATAAAACATAATATAGACATGTATAACCATTGGTTGAAAGTATAACATAAATTTTATGATAAAACTTGGAACATCTCGTATAAAATGATGGAATAAATAGTTTCGACATGGATGATTAATAACTGAGCACATGTTAGTTTGACAATGTGAAAATTGACATAAATTGTGAGTAAATTACTACAAAAGGATAGCACTAAAGATTTGCAACCAACTGACACACTGTATGTATATAAAATGGAAGATGTTTTTTATGTTTTGTATGTGTATGTTTGTTTTTAACAATAAAAATTCTTTATATAAAAAAAGAATGTTTCTTATAGTCTCTACCCAAACTCATTAAAATGAAAGTCAAATCTATGGCTTTCCTTGACAGCCATATTGAAATAGTTAGCCAGTGTCTTAATCTGAGTTTGATTTTGAAGCTCCTGCTAATAATCTTCTTTCATTTTTGGCCTTCTCCCCATTGTGAATTGCTCTTGGTTCTCTCTTCCCTTTCATTGCTGCTGACAAGGGTGATCTTAGCAGAAGTTTCTTCTTCTCCTATTTATTTTTTCTATTTATTCATTTCTTCTCCTATTTCTCTTATTTCAGCCATCAGATCTAATTAGACATTTACCATATGAGAATAGTAATATTCCAGGATCAAACATCTTTCAGGACTAATATTCCCAGAGATTCTTCGCATAGGTTGAAGCGATTACTCCCAAATATTGATTCAAGTGACAATGAAATTGATTCAAGTGACAATGAAAACAACCCTTGTTGATATAGAAATCCCCAAATATATGTTTATAGAAATACAATTCCCTCACATGCTGCTGTATCTGTTACAGGGGTGCCCACAGAATGCAGTCCCACTGAAGTAATAAGTTAATGTATCTTTTTATTAAATATTACTTTGGGTAGTATACATAGAACAAAGATGTCTGTTTTCTATTTGAACCATGACAGCAAAAATCAAATTATGAGTTCTTTTCATGACCATTTTACAATATTTAAGAATTATTTGTAACATTTTTTCGAAAAATTATATGGACATATTAGTATATGGATATAGATATTGCATTGTGAACCCATAATCTATATATATAATAACAAAAAAGCACTCACACTTCATCACAAAATCTCCAGAACCAGAAAGCCTACAAACTTGAAATTTGCTCGTATGTTCCTCTTGGCTTCTAGGTGCTCACTGAGAAAGGATTTTTTTGAAATGACCATCAGAGCATTAGTATTTCCTACACTATTATTAACACGCTCTGATGCTAAGGAGTTCTACATCCCCTCTGTTCTGTCCGGAAAGAAGCGCAGGAGACCGGGTTCCAACAAACAGCTCTTTATTTCAAACCACTAGATAAAGAAACGGAACATAGCCTAAGCCGCGGCAGCCCTTTATATAGCAGCTTGCCTGCCGGCTTGTGGCCAATGACACTTATTTAACTCTTCTCGCTGTTTGGCGGCTTCCCGGATTGGTTCCTAGCGAACCAATCCATAAGTGCCCTTTTTGGCCAATCAGAATGGAGTACTTGGAACGTACCAAGTTCCACACAGAACACCCCTCCCCCTTTAGTTCAGTCCAACGTGGGTGACGTAGTCGCGCAGGTAGGTGGGGCTTTTCTAGTTTCTAGTTGAACTACGCGGCTTCAGTCTTGTTTTTGGTCTTTCAAAGCGGTTCGGCGGGAATTTGGGGCCCTTTTTGCCTTCTCCGACCTTCTGCCATGGAACCGTCTGAGAAGGTGAAGTCCAGCCATGCCACTCTCGCTCCCATCCCTGTTGAAGATGGCTACCGCCGCTCCTCCTGGTTTGGCCCGGGTGGTTGAGCTGCCCTGGCTGCCATCTTCCAGGAAGGCCTCACTTTCGCTCTTCTGCTCCAAGGACTTCTTTCTTGGGTTCATCTGAGCGTGGTGCTCTTTTTGTTTGGCTAGATTGGTTGTTTTGCCAAGTTTGTTGTCCTTGTTTATGGGAGGTTCATCTCTCCCTTTTTTTATTTAATTTGTACTCCCCTCTCCTTGGTTGTTTTACAGTCGGAATTTATGTATTTTTTGGTTTTCTGCGGTGGTTATTGGCTCCAGTTGCCGGGAATGCGCTGTCTATGTGCCACTTCCAATTCCTTCCATCGTCCAAAAATTAAGATGGTAGGACTTGGGGCCTGTGATTTGTGTGTGATGGTGGCTGGAGCCATAGAGGGTCCCCCAGTAAGGTTCTTTGGCCATATAGACTAGGTTGCCGATTTTCGAAGGTAATGGTATTTGCTTAGGAGTCGGGTGGCTTGTTCCATGTAATAGGTGGGGTGTAAAACCTGTCCAGGAAGACCCATAGTTTCCTACCCATTAATAGTTTCAGCCGGGCTTTTATTTGTAGTGCTGCTAGGGGTGGATATATTACAATGTTTACATTAAATGGTAAAGTTTGTTCTTGCACGCCCCCTTGTCCATTCTCTCAGGCCTTCCTTTTAGTATATCCTACCATGCAATTCGGCCGCCATTTGCAGCCGGAGATGGGCCAGCGCGGTTAAGTGGCGTGATGGACACCCTGGGCAAGCCAGGTATTGTTGGAAGTAAAACTGAGGCCGTTGTCCGAAACCAGTACATCTGGTAGCCCGTGTGTCCGCAAATAGTTTGTCAAGTTGGTTTCATGACAGCGTTGGTGTTGTGGGAGCCATGAGGATGACTTCCACCAGTTTCGAGTATGCATCGACAACAATCAAAAAGGTGTTCCGCTTCTTGGCCCCGCAAACTCAATGTGCACCCTAGACCACAAGCCCCGGGGAGTTTCCCAAATCTGCGTATAGGTGCCTGTGGGGGGTAGGCACCTCACTTTCTGCCAGGCGTGGGCATGTTGCGAACCAATTGTTCTATGTCTTTGTCCAGCCCCTGGCCACCAAACGTAAGCCCTGGCCAGGGCTTTCATCCTGACTATGCCCGGGTGACCCTCGTGCAACAATGCCTAGGATGGCTTTCTTGGAGGCTGCTCGGGATACCGCCTCTGTCACCCTCCATAAGATGAACCTTACCTTTTTGATAGACCAGCTCAGTCTGTTGGCAACGGAAAGGTTTAAAAGTCGCAGTTTTTTTTAATTTTCCTCCAGCAGCCTTTTACCTTACCCAGGTTCAGTATACGAGCTGTCAAGGGTCTTTGGCTGTGGCCTTCTCGTGATGTCGGCTGCAGACAGCGGTAGCTCCGGGCAGGTCTCCAAGTTGGAATTGTGGAAGGTAGTCAGAGCAGGGTCGTCCTTCCTGTGACGGGCAACGAGGAACAAGCTCATGGCGTCGGTGTGTTGGAATGGCTTTTGCCAGGTCTGTGGAGTAGTGTGTCAGAGTAAGGCAGCGAGGAATTCAGTTCAGTCTCATCATTCTAGGAGACAGAATGTTCGGGGTTGGCTTGTTTCCCACCAGGATTCCAAGGAGAGGCTTGTGATTGGTTACGATAGAAAAGGGTCTACTGTAAAGGTTATTCATGGAATCGGTTTGACCCCGGCGATGATTGCTAGGGCTTTCTGATCAAGTTGGCTGTAATTTGCATTCTGCCTTGGAAGAGTGGTCTTTTTAGTAAAAGGCGACCGGTAACCTCTCTGCCATCTGGAAGTTGGTGACTTCAGGATGGTGCCCGACCCCAAAAAGGCGAGGCATCGCAGGTGACCGTCAGAGGCAGGGTGTTGTTAAACTGGATAAGTACGGTGGTCTGGACGTTAATAGGTCCTTAATACCTTGGAAGGCCTTTCTGTTTCCCGGTGGCCCCATGTCTAAGCAGTTTTTATCTAGCGGTGATGTAGGGTTCTGCTATTGTTGCCTTATCGGGCAGGAACAAGTTGTAAAACTTTATGAGGCCCTAGGAACGCCTGGAGATCGGTTTTGTTTCTTGGTCCAGGAGCATCTTTGATAGCCTTTAGCTTCTTTTTCAGTTGGGTGAATGCCATGCTCATAACATTAAATAACCCAAGAATTCAACCCGGTTAGTTGCCAGTACACATTTCTCTTTCTTGACTTTTAGGCCTGCTTTTCTAAAGCGAGTTAAGACTTCTCTTAGCCTGGTCTCTAGCTGGTTTGGTTGTTTTTTTGCTGAGACCAGTACATTGTGTGAAGTATGGGATGACACCTTTGATTCCGTTTAGTAGGCAGCATTCCATGACGGCTTTGGAAACACGCCTGGGGCAATGCTAACACCGATTGGAGGGAGTTTACATTTGAATGCCCCTCAATGCGTTACTATTGTTTGTTGCCTCTGCTTGTTATGGGGTCAATGGGTAGTTGCTGATAAGCTTGTGCTAGGTCGAGTTTTGCAAATATTTTTCCTCCCCCTAGCAAGTGCAATAAATGTTGCACCAGTGGCACTGGTATGCGCTTTGTGGGAGCGCATGGTTCAGGGTTGCTTTATAGTCCCACAGATGCTCCCTGACACCATCTGGCTTTACCGGTGTAGCAATAGGGGTTCCCATTTGGCATGGTCGACTGGTTCTAAAACCCCTTGCGCTATCAACTATTCAACTGTTCGTCAATTTTTGGTTTAAGCACGAATGGAATGCGTCTGGCCTTTTAAGTGAATGGGGGCTATTTTCGGTCTAGGCTAAATGAGATTGGGGATTAGAGTCCTGTCGAATACATCTTGGAATTCGTGGGGTAGGTTCTCCTCCCAGTTGGTAGTAGCGATGCGGTTGATACCGGTCATCCCGATTCCAAGAGGCGTGAACCATTCGATCCTAGCAGGCTAGGGCAGTCACAGTTGATGATAGTTAAGGGCAAGACTTCGGCGTGTTGCTTAAATCGACTAAAAAAATGTCCAAGGCCAATTTCGAGGGATTTCGATTTCCCTGGTAGTCTTTTAGCATGAGTTTTTGTTTCTTTAGTTCTTTCTGCTTGATGTTTGGAATTAGGCGCCGGATGGTATTCCAGGATACAATCGATAAGAACGACCCTGAGTCGACCTCCATCTCACAGGGTCTCCCCCGATGCTACCACCTCTATCCGAACCTTCTTCCCGCTTTCTGCCCTGGCAGTTATCGATGGTGACTGTCTGATGCGTTTCTTCTCTGTCACCGGTTCTTTTATTTTGGTTCCATCGATTGCCGGCTTGTCTGTCGTCGTGTCTGGGGAGGGGGGGTGCTGGCCATAGCTTTTTGGACTATGGCTCTTTTTGTTGTTGCAGACCCTTTCGATATGCCCCCTTTTATTACAAGCCCGGCATATTGCGTCAAGGAATCTTTCATTCAGACCGCGGGTGAATAGAATATCTGAATAGAGTCTATGGACATCTTCGTCGTCTTCTTCAGTGTCACTCTGGGTTTTCGACATCTCGTGGTGGGTTGTCGCTGTGGACTGTTTTCTTTCCTCTTCTACCTTCTTCTCCCTCATTTGGGTCGGCAGGTCAGGAACTGCGTTCATTTGTCTCATGGTGGCTGCTGACTTTTTTGCTGCTTCGGCAGCTGTTGCCTCAGCAATGGCCTTGGCCACGGTTATATTTGGCTGTTGAGTTGTTTGCTCTGAAGGGTAGTCTTTCAGACTGAGGACTACACAGTCTCTCATAGCCTCATCCATGTTTTGAAACTCACATGCCCCTTCAATGTGTCTCAAGGCCACCACAAAGTCAGCAATGGTTTTCATCCTCCAGGGTCCCTTTTTGTAAAATTCATGTCATTTGATGAGATTCGGACCACCGGTGCATAGTTGTGTTTGGAGCATTCGTTCAGGTCGGACCAGGTCATCTGCTTGACATCTCTGGGTTTCGCAGCGCCTTTGCCATTTTGAATACGGCCTGTCCACAGTGTGTAAGGAAGACAGCCCTCTTTCCTTTGATCGAGATTTCTTCCATCTTGTTGTTTCTAAGAACATAAGAAAGTGATTGATATACAATTCCCAATCCTCTACATCTGGATTGAAGGGTGCAGGCAGCATATTGGTTACACCATCTCTTTCACTCGGTTCTGATCACCGCGTGCTTCAGTCTCTGCTTTCTATGACGATCCTATCCTCGTCGCCAGTGTTCCATCCGGAAAAGAAGCGCAGGAGACCAGGTTCCAAACATCAGCTCTTATTTCAAATCACTAGATAAAGAAACGGAACATAGCCCAAGCCGTGGCAGCCCTTTATATAGTCTGCTGGCTTGTGGCCAATGACAGTTATTTAATTCTTCCCACCGTTTGGCGGCTTCCCCGGATTGGTTTCTAGCGAATCAATCCGTAAGTGGCCTTTTTGGCCAATCAGAATGGAGTACTTAGAACCTACCAAGTTCCATACAGAACACCCTCCCCAACTGATTTATTTTCAAGTGGGAGGGGGTATAGAACTCTTTAATTCTACACCCCTCCCCACTTGAAAAGAAATGTGTTCCAAATCCAAGCAGAGGAGAGAAGTTTCAGTTTCAGGTTTAATTTCTCGCAGCAACCAGCTTTAGTACAGAACAGTTGAAGCTAAGCCACACCGAGGCTCCTTGCTGTCTCTTGCTCACACAGCAAATACTGTTTCCAGTTTCCAAACAGCCCTCAACTCTCTCCACACACTGACAGGACGCTAGCCAGATGAATACTGATGGAAGCTGATTGGCAGAGGCAACAATTTTTTTCTTCCCTTATTTCCCTCCCCAAAAAAACTTCCACATCACATAGTTTTCGTAGCGAAGCAAGGATACCCACTTGTGACCTATAAAACAAACATGTACCAGATAACATTGATGAAATCAGGCTAAGGTAATTCATGTCTTACTAAACCTTTGGTAAACTAGAAGCTATCCTTTGATAGTATTTATATTAACCAGTGTCTCCATGGAGACAATTTTTTTCTTTGGGATGCAAAATATGCAGGACTGCTGTCACACGTGTATGAGAAAACTGTTTTTGTTTTTTTTTTAGTTTTAGAAAGTTAGCCTTTTTTAAAAAAATGGATTGCCCCATTTTTTTTTTTTAAAGAAAGATCAATGAGTCAAAGCCCACGAAAACAAATAAACATGCCCTGTCTTTTGTTCAGTATCAAGATATACTATCTGGCTTAAAGAGAAATGGGAATACAGTACTGTTATTTTCATCATGTACTTTTCCTCAGAGCAAAACTACTGTCAGGAAGAGACAGGCCAGAGGGTTTTATATAGAAGGATGCCTTATACCAGATCAAAATATTGCTCATTTGACCTAGAATTGTTTTGCTCTGATTGGCAGCAGTTCTCCGGCTACCCAATCCATTGAACCCAGACAGGTCAGGGAATCCAGTTCTTCTGCTTTCAGACACTCTCTCCCATTGAGCTATCTTTCCTTCTTGAGGACCCTTTATTTAAAGAAACAAGAAAATAGCTTTGTTGTTTGCAGGGAATCTTTTTCACATCAGCTTGACTGGGTCAGAGCATCATGAAATATTGGAACGCTTCTTTTAGAACCGATGATCTATTTTCAGACTTCCTATGTTGAACTGAAAGTATGGAGAAATTCATTTGTTTGCATTTTAATCTAACTTACCGAAACAGAAATGGAAACTGGATGCAATCATCCTTCAATTGTCATCCTTTGTTGAATGTTGTGATGCAAAATTCTGAGAGTGGGCTGGGGAATTAATGCACACATTTGGGAAAATAAATGCTAGAATAATATCCTTGAACTTGAACTGAAAGTGCTTAGCTCACATCTGGTAGAGAGTCATAGAGTAACTAGCATGTGCCTACAGGTGCTACTAGTCCATTGACGTCACATCACATAGCATTTTCTTTCATTTTGTGTATTGTGGGCCAGATTTGCTTCTATCAGATTGAGTTTAACCTTCACTGTATCTTTTACCATGTCCTTCAGCCAACTGGTGGTGGTTGTTTTTGAAAAGCTCTACTTTCCTACCCTCAAGACTTGATTTCCAGAGCAATCAGGAAGGAAGTTATGAAGTGGCCTTGCAGCAGATTTGTCCAAAATACCATATTTGATGCTTCTAATTTCATCAGCCACCACAGGTTGCTTGCAACTTCTCTTTCAACTGTCTACAAAAATCACATTGTTTCCAGAAACATTAGATTTCCACAACACAAACTTTCACTGCTCAAAATTTGCTGGAAGACACATCTCTGTTCTGCTCTGTGCAGATACTGCAGCAATACTTTAATGGTTTCAGGTATTTTGTGATGGATTGAAATCCTTAATATTTGATGTACATAATGCATTTGGGGAAAAAAACTTTAACAGTAATCATCTTGAAGCAAGATTCAAGATTTCATATCATAAAGGAGCACTGCTAGTATTAATGATAGATAGAGGTTTGTTTCCATGCCAATGCTTATGCTGCCTTTTTATCAAAGGTACCATATCAGGGTTTTGAAAGCTGAAATAGCCTAGTTGATTGATTGTTATTAGCTGTGGCAGCTATTTATGTTATTGGACTACTGACACAAGGTATTTAAATTTTTGAGCTCTATCAAAATAAATAGTTGCCTTAGAGCCATTGGTTGTGAATACCTTGGTCTTGTCTTTATTGATAGTTGAGCCATATGGAGTTTTTAACATTAGGATTCTTTTTCACTGTCTGCAAAAATCATATTGTGTCCACAAATATTAGATCTCTACAACATGAACTTTTATTCGTCAAAACTTCCTGGAAGATACATCTCTGTTCTGCTCTGTACAGATGTTGCAGGTATTTTAAGGATACCTATTGGCCTTAAAAAAGCATTTAAAGTATCAGTATTGCAAGGAAGGCCAGGTAGAAATCAATTATCAAAAAATTAGAATCATGTTATTTGCCAAAGGCCCAAGAACTACTCCTAGATCATAGATAGCCACAAGATTGAGCACATCTCTTTTTTCAAATATCTGGGGGAAATCCTCCTTTCTGCTGAAAATAGGAAATCCCTCAGGAACTATGTTGCTGAAAATGCATGGAGAAGATTAACTGCCATTCTTAATTCCTTAAGTCAAGATTTGGCCACTACTGTATATGCAGGTAGCACCATTAGAAGCCAAGCCAATCGTCCAACTTCTTTAGGATGCCCAGATGAGTCTCACTGTCCAATTTTGTATTATTAGAATTTATACAATCCAAAACTGTAAGATCAGCACTTCAAGTCTCAAATTGTGTTTCTAATGTCAACCTCTAACTATGAGATAGGCTTCATAAAAGTGGAGGTCAGAGTGTGGGTAACCATATTCACTTACTGGCTCAAATTATACTTTATTTCTCCTTGGCTTGCCGATTAACTACAAGGGGTAATTTTTAATCCACATGGAAACAAGCAGTGGTAACTAAAATGTCATCCCTGGGCTTTTCTCCAGGTGTTATATTCAGCATGGTATACAGGCCAAAGTACTCATTAAGCAGCATGTAGCAGCTACAGAGTGCCCAATTGGCTCTAGCCAAGACCTCAGCTTTTACGGTCTATAAATCCAATAGGTACTCTCCCTCCCCTGTGACATACTTAACTAAACTTGAAATTCCTAAATACCAGACAGTATTATAATACCCTCCACTCACCTGTCCTTAAAGGCCAATTCAGGAAGATTCCTCACCCAGAGATACAATACCTTGTAATTCTGGACACACAGAAACAACAGAGCATGAACTTCTCCAGTGCTTATATTACAGAGACATTCATATTAGCCTCATCCTACCATTATTAATAGCCAGGACAATTCTACACCTCCCTCATGCTTTTAGATCCCAACCATGTCACAATATACAATGCTGCCAGATTCTGTGCAGCAGCATTCCAAATTTATGGGATGATGACTTGCCATAAACTAGGCCTAGTGAGCACCTAGTTCACAAATTGGTTATATATCAAATATAGATATAGTCTTTCATATACTTTTTATGCTTCCCTATAGTCTAAGACTCCTGTCCTTACTTTAAATCTTTATAAGCTTTTATGTATACATTCTGCTTTTCATATTTTCTTTAAGACTGATGTATCTTCTATGTTTTCAATTGACTGAACCCTATCTCTTTATGCTGAGCTTTGACTGTAATAAAGATTTGATTTGATTAGATTTGTGATGAATTCATCTTGTCCAAAATTGACACCCTGTTGATTGTCAAGGACTTCCCATGTGACTACATCAATCATAATATTGGACAGCAAGAGAGAAGTAGCATAGCCTTGTCTCAACAGTAAACATGGGGAGAATTTTGGCTATTTAGCCATTAACATAGACAGAACTTTGTGAACCCTATGTGTCTGCTACAGGAAGTGTCATGTTTTAACCAGCACAACTTCTACAGTGAGAAATTTCTCTTTGGAAATGTTGCTACAAACATAATATAAACATGAATGATACTGCAGAAAATTGTTTACAAGATACTTATACTGGAATGCACATCAAAGAAAAGTATATACTGGAAATGCAGATGAAGAAATGGACTTGAAAATGATCTCTTATTTTATTATGATCCAATATTCATTTTAAAAAATTGCAAATGTATCGGTATATACGAATGGGATGAAACAATCTTAAGAGCAGGAAAAAAACATTGAAAAAATCTGATGGTGATACGATTGATCTGTACCTATATAGATAATCCAACACTCCTTATAACCATGTTACCTCAGAAGTAGCAGCAGGCAACCATATTTGAAGGGTATCTTGTATACTCTCTCACACACTGACAGGACGCTAGCCAGATGAATACTGACGGAAGCTGATCGGCAGAGGCACAATTTTTTTTCTTCCCTTATTTCCTTCCCCAAAAAACTTCCCAACTCACATAGTTTTGTAGCGAAGCAAGGATACCCTACTTGTGACCTATAAAACAAACATGTACCAGATAACATTGATGAAATCAGGCTAAGTTAATTCATGTCTTACTAAACCTTTGGTAAATAGAAGCTATCTTTGATAGTATTATATTAACCAGTGTCTCCATGGAGACAATTTTTTTCTTTGGGATGCAAAATATGCAGGACTGCTGTCACACGTGTAAAACTGTTTTTTATTTTTTTTAGTTTTAGAAAGTTAGCCTTTTTAAAAAAAAATGGATTGCCCCATTTAAAAAAAAAAAGAAAGAGATCAATGAATCAAAGCCCACGAAAACAAATAAACATGCCCTGTCTTTTGTTCAGTATCAAGATGTACTATCTGGCTGAAAGAGAAATGGGAATATAGTACTATTATTTTCATCATGTATGTTCCATCCAGAAAGAAGCACGTGAGACCGGGTTCCAAACAACAACTATTTTATTTAACTCGCAAGGCAAATGATACGGAACAAAGTACAAGCCACGGCAGCACTTTATAGCGGCTTGCCTGCCGACTTGTGGCCAATGACACTTGTTTAACTCTTCCCGCTGTTTGGCGGCTTCCCGGATTGGTTCTTAGTGAACCAATCCATAAAGTTGGCCTTTTCGGCCAATTCAGAATGAGGGACTTGGAACCTACCAAGTTCCATAACAGAATACCCCTCCCCCTTTAGTTCAGTCCAACGTGGTGACATAGTCGTGCGGGTAGGTGGGTCTTTTCTAGTCCTGATTGGAGGCGTGGCTCAGTCTTGTTTTTGGTCTTCTAGCGGTTCGGGTCGGGATCACTGCTTCTCTCGGCCTTCTCCATGGAACTCCTGGAGAGGGTGAGTCACCATGCCATTCCCGCCTGAGTCTCTTGGGCCGGTTGAGATGGCTCCGCGCTCCCTCCTGGTTTGACCAGGTTGGTTGAGCTGGCCTGGCTGCCGCCTTCCAAGAAGCCTCGCTTTGTCTCTCCTGCTCCCGGACTTCTTCTTGGGGTTCATCTAACCATGAGTGCTCTTTTGTTTGGTTAGATTGTCATTTTGCAGAGTTTGTTGTCTTTGTTATGAGAGGTTCATCTCTCCCTTTTTTATTTATTTCTACTTCCTCCCCCCCTTGGTTGTTTTACCAGTCGGAATTTATTATTTTTTGGTTCTGCGGTGGTTTTTCGTTCGAGGTTGCGGGAACGAAGCTGGTCTATGTGCCGCTTCCATTCCCTTCCATCGTCCAAAAATTAGTCGGCAGGACTTGGGGCCTGTGATTTGTGTGATGGTGGCTGGCAGCCATAGAGGGTCCCGGTAAGGTTCTTGGCACAGACGAGGTCGCCAATTTCGAAGGAATGGTATTTGCTGGAGGAATTGGGGGGTTTGTCCAGGTGTAAGAGGGGTGTAACCTGTCCAGGTAGGACCATAGTTTCCTACCCATTAAAAGTTCAGCTGGACTTTTATTTGTAGTGCTACTGGGGGTATTATGTTGCAAGTTAGTAGTCGGTTTAGTTTGTCTGCACGTCCCCTTGTCTATTCTCTCTAGGCCTCTTCAGGATACCAAACCATGGCGTTCGGCCCTGCCATTCGCAGCCGGATGGGCCAGCGCAGTTAAGACGTGACGAATACCCTGGTCAGCCAGATATTGTTCAAATTGCAAGGTGGTAAACTGAGGCCCATTGTCGAGAGACCAGTAAATCAGGTAAACCATACATTGCAAACAGTTTGTCAAGCTGTTTCATAACAGCCTCGGTGGTAGTGGAAGCCATGAGGATGACTTCTAACCAGTTCGAATATGCATCAAGCACAATCAAAAGGTGTTCCCTTTCATTGGCCCAGAGAAGTCAATATGTACTCTAGACCATGGACCCCGGGAGTTTCCCAGTCCCTTATTGGTGCCTGTAGGGGGGTAGGCCTCACTTTTTGACAGTCATGGCATGTTGCAACCAGCGTTCAATGTCTTTGTCCAGCCCTGGCCACCAGACATTACTCCTGGCCCAGGCTTTCATTTTGACTATGCCCAGGTGACCTCATGCAACATGCCCAGGACGTCTTCTTGGAGGCTGCTTGGGATTACCACCCTGTCACCCATAAAATGCACCCCTTTTCAATAGACAGTTCAGTCTGTCTGGCACGGAAAGGTTTAAAAGTCTCAGTTTTGTTTTCTCTGGCCAGCCTTATACCTACCCAGTTCAATATGCGCGCTGTCAAAGGGTCTTTGGCAGTGGCTCTCGCAACGTCGGCTGCAGTCAGCAGTAGCTCTGGGCAGGTCTCAAGCTGAATGCGAAGGTGGTTGAGGCAGGGTCATCCTCTGTGATGGGCAACAGGGGAATGGCTCAGGGCGTCGGCGTGTGGAATGGCTTTGCTGGGTCGGTGAAGCAGCATGTAGGAATAGGCGGCGAGGATTTCATATCACCTCATCAATTCCAGGTGACAGAATGTTCAGGGTTGGCTTGTTGCCTGCTAGGATTCCAAGAAGAGGTTTGGATCGGTTACGAGAGAAAAAGGTCTACCCTAAGGTACTCATGGAATTCGTTTGACCCCAGCAATTGATTGCGAGGGCTTTTCCGATCAAGTTGGCTGTAATTGCGTTCCGCTTGGAGAGTGTCTTGGAGTAAAAGGCGACCGGCGCCGTCTATCTGTCGTCTGAAGTTGGTGACGGTCAGGATGGTGCTGACCCAAAGGGAGGCATCCAGGTGACCGTCAGAGGCATGGGTATTGCTAAACTGGATGAGAAACGGTGTCTGATTTAATAGGTCCTTGATACCTTTGAAAGCTTTCTGTTCCCGGTGGCCCCATGTCAAGCAGTTTTTTTTATCTAGCAGATGATGTAGGGGTTCTGCTATTGTTGCCTTATTGGGCAGGAACAAGTTGTAAAACTTTATGAGGCCTAGGAACGCCTGGAGATCGGTTTTGTTTTTGGAACTGGGAGTGTCTTTGATCGCCTTCACTTTTTTTTTTCGGTGGGGTGAATGCCTTGTTCATCGATTAAATAGCCCAAAAATTCAACCTGGTTAGTGGCCAGTTCACATTTTTCCCTCTTCACTTTAAGGCCTGACTTCTAAATCTTGTTAAGACTTCTCTTAACCTGGTCTCTAGTTTGGTTGGCATTTTTTGTTGAGACCAGTACATTGTCAAAGCATGGGGACAACACCTTTGATTCCATTTAGCGGCATTCCATGAGGCTTTGGAACATGCCTGTGGGCAACTCTAACACCAATTGGAGGGCGGTACATTTGAATGCACCTTTATGTGTCATATAGTCTGTGCCTCTGCTGTAAATGGGATCGAACGGTACCTGTTGATAGCGCTGTGCTAGGTCGAGCTTTGCAAATATTTTTCCTCCCCTAGCGAGTGGCAATAAATGTGCACAGTGGCACTGGGTATGCCGCTTTGTTGGAGCGCATGGTTCAGGGTTGCCTTATAGTCCCCACAGATGCGCACTGACCCATCTGGCTTCACCGGTGTGACGATAGGGTTTTCCCACTGGCATGGTCGATTGGTTCTAAAACCCCTTGAGCTATTAACTTATTTAGCTGCTCGTCAATTTTTGGTTTTAGTGCGAATGGAGACGTGTCTGGCCTTTAAATGGATAGGGGCTATTTTCGGGTCTAGGCTAAATGAAATTGGGTCCCCTTGTACTTGCCTAGAGTCCCATCGAAAAAACATCTTGGAATTCTTGGAGCAGGCTCTCCTCCCAGTTGGTTGTAGTGTGCGGTTGATCCCGGTCATCCTGATTCCCAGGGGGTGCAAATCATTCGATTCCTTATAGGCTAGGGTGGTCACGGTCGACAAGGTCAGAGGCAAGATTTTGGCGTGGTGTTTAAATTCAGCTAAAAAATGTCCAAGGCCTACTACTTGGATTCGATTTCCCTGATAATCTTTTAACACTAGTTTTTTGCTTCTGTAGTTTCTCTCTGTTTTAATGTTCGGTATTAGGCGCCGAGATGGTATTCCAGGATACCATTGATAGGAATGACCCTGAGTTGACTTCCATCTCACAGGGTCTCCCCTTAATGCTCACCTCTATCCAAACCTTCTTTCTGCTTTCTGCCCTGGCAATTGCCGATGGTGACTGCCCTGATGCGTTTCTTTCCTGTTACCCGTTCTCTTATTGTGGTTCCATCTGCTGCCGGCTTGTCTGTCAACATGTCTGGGGGGGGGGTGCTGTCGCGTCTTTTTGGAATAGGCTCTTTTGTTGCAGCAGACCTTTCAATGTGCCCCCTTTTATTACAAGCCCGGCATATTGGCATTGAGGAACCTGCATTCAGCCCGCGGGTGATTGCCTCCACAGCCCGCACACTGAAATTCCGCACCGATTTTTCTCCTCTTTTCGTGCCATTTTCTATCTGAACAGAGTTTATGGACATCTTTGTCTTCATCTTCGTGTCACTCCTGGGTTCGATGTCCTCATGGTGGGTTGTGGCTGTGGACTGTTTCTTTCCTCCCTCTGCCTTCTTCTCACTGGTTTGGGTTGGAGGTCTGGAACTGCATTCATTTTCTGCATGGTGGCTGCTGACTTCTTTTGCTGCTTCAGTGGCGGTTGCCTCTGCAATGGCTTTGGCCACGGTTATGTTTGGCCTATTCCGTAGTTTGCTCTGAAGGGTAGAGTCCTTCAGGCCGAGGACTATGTGGTCTCCCATTGCCACATCCATGTTCTTGGAACTCACAGGCTCCTCCTATGTGTCTCAAGGCTGCTACGAATCTGCTATGGTTTCATCCTCCATCTGGTCCCTCTTGTAAAATTTGTGCCTTTTGATTAATTTGAGACTTCCGGTGCGTATTGTGCTTGGGAGCATTCGGTTCAGGTCGGTCCAGGTCATCTGTTTTGACATCTTTCGCTAGTGCCTTCACCATTTTGAATACGGCCGGTCCGCAGTGTGTAAGGAAGACAGCCCTCTTCCTTTGGTTTGAGATTTCTTCCATCTCGTTGCTTTCTAGAAACATCAGAAAGCGATCGATATACGATTCACAATCCTCCTCATCAAGATTGAAGAGTGCGGGCGGTGTGTTGTTACCAGCCATCTCTCTCACTCGGTTCAGATTGCCGCGTGCTTCAGTTTAATGATAAGCATTAGTAACAAGCTCGGTCAAACCTTTTTTAAATTATGATGATCAAGATAAGATTGGATGAGAGACCAGAATCTTCCAAACCAGGGTTGTCAAACTCCTGGCCCACAGACTGGATGTGTCACATACTGGCCACCCCTGGTTTAGCGAAGGGGAAAAAAGTCCTGATACATCACATGATGTAGCTGTGATGTGAGTTTGACACCTCTGTTCTAAACTAACATCCTGACTATTGCTTAAAGTCACACCAGACTAAATCATTGTGCCTGAATGGCTGGGATTGGCAGATACTACATTGGTTGTAGATACTACAAGTTCAAAGGTCAAAAAGCAAACTTCCCACATTGGTTCTGCAGACATTATTTCGCCTTTACTGTTTCTGAACTATTTTCTAGCTATTATTTAGCATTCCCTTCCCCCAAGAGATACAGACAATGTCCTCTTCCCTGGGATTCTGAAAAGATCTGAAGATATCTGCCTTTGGTCTCAGGCCTGCGTTTGAAGTGTTTGTGGAGCTCTTGATTTGGATTGATTTGGTTTGGTTTCTTGATTTATGACTTTTTTAGTCCAGGCTGCCTATGGTATAATATGTTTTAAACCGTGTTTATTGTTTTGTATTTGTATCTCTATGCAAGATACCCAGAGTCTATGAAAGGGATATAATAAATTTAAACTAATCATCATTATCATAATAAATTCGTTCCAGCGATTGCTGAGATATGGAAGCTGCATTTGCTTGGCTGGGTCAGCAAGTCCTCCTTCAATTTAGCTCAGTAAAATATTATTTTATTTTCTTCTCTCACAACTATGTCACTTAATGGCCATGAGCTTTTTATTTCCTCTTCCTAATACTAGACTTGTTCAGATCATCTACTTAAATATTTTTGGATAATATTAAAATATCTTAACAAATGGAATAGAAAGAAGGCAAATAGAAAAAAAACAGATCCTACATGGTCAGAAATAAACATAAATAATAAAATCAGACTAGTCCGTTACTAAAATACATGAGAACCAGCTTTCCTTCCTAAAAAAACAGTGCACTCTTTCACTGCAGAGGTGGAGGAAAGGGACAAAATTTTAAATATATTTCTAAATATGACTTGAGTCTGATACATATTATAATAGTCCCTAGAATTCTTTGGTAAAGGCTCTATTAGCTAATCTAAAATAAACTTTATCAGAAGCTCTGTGCCTTTGAATGCTTGCTTCTAGTCTAGCATTGTCAAGAAAAACCTGATACAGTGAGATGGTGTAAGGAAAAAAAAAGTGTTATCCAGGTAGCATATGGATGGACTTGTGCACTGCAAATTTCACAGGCTTGATTACTATTTGTGGCACACAACTGAAAACAAGTCAGCCTATATTTATCAAGTACAAATCTTTCAAGATTAGTTTTATTTCATGTTTTGATCAAGTAGCAAGGTTGGGAGAGATGGTGCACATCTTGATTTCAATAAAGCAATTGAGAAAGTAGTCTACAATATATTCCTATTAGCAAGCTAAGTAAGCACAGGCCGGATGGCATATCAGTTAAATGGTAAATCTGTCTTGGAAAAGATGGCGGTGAAACTAAGGCAAGCAGCCAAGGGGCTGCTGCACTACCTGGAGGGTCTTTAGAAGCTAGAATTTGTGCTGCAGAGAACTTCAGAAGATCAGAAATAGCCCTTCTTCCCACCTCCCATTCAGTAGCACTCTGTCTTCACTGGATGAATCCAGTGGTTGAAAAAGCATGATGTAAAGCATCCATACTCACATCCCAGTTACACAGGTCAGGGTACTGAAGAATCAGGAGTCCAGGAGAGTGAGAAACAGCTACAGGGTTGAATCCTGACAACAGTTCTAGAATTTGTGCATATCCATGGAGAAAGGATGCAGTTGCAGAAGGAGCTAATATTCCATCCAGCCTCAACCTGCTTACAACTATGGTGATTGATATTTGGCACCATGTCGGAGATCATTCCGTCAAAATAAATTGAAACATTTAACAAATAGTGCTGGCTAGAATTTATCACATCTCAGAGCTGGTGAGGATTCAGAATTCTTCCCTAGATTTTCAGGAGACTTAGTTGTTCTTACAGAACAGATTTACTAATGTGAACATCAGTCACACAGTTTAAAAAGTTAAGGCAACAGGAGAAATTCTTCTTCAGGGACTTATGACAATCGCTGTTGCTACCAAGAATCTCACCAGCCTGAACCATCATCAAGTAAACAATTAGGTGGGAGCATCTGAGCATCTTGTCCAAGATTTGTAAAGAAATGGTGTCCTGTGCCTCTCATCATAAGAACATTATTCTGTATCATCATTAAAACAAATATACAAGTTTTTAAAAATGTGATCATCAATAGTTGCCAACAAAACTGGTAGTATCAAGTGGACTATCATAAGATAAATTTTGGTTTCTGTATTCTTCAATTTATATTCTTGACTTTGATAGAATAGAATAGAATAGAATAGAATAGAATAGAATAGAATAGAATAGAATAGAATAGAACAGAATTCTTTATNTGATTGGACACACAAGAAATTTATCTTGGTGCAAATGCTCTCGGTATACATAAAAGAAAAGATACATTCGTCAAGAGTCAAGAATCATAAGGTACAACACTTAATGATAGTCATAGAGTATAATAGTGAAAATAACAAAATGAAATTTAACAGAGACAACTGTGAAGTTGAAAACTTCACATTTGAAATCATTTGAAAGTTGAAATCCATACATCTTAAAATGTGAACATAAAAAACAGATGCATGAATGTAGAATGGCAGATCCCTGGCTTGGTTATGATTGTTGTAGAAAAGATCTTGAAATCATAATTATTGAAAATCAATTATGAATCAGTATTATATTTGCAAATAAGGCAAATATAATGTTAAAAATTTTGTTTCAAATTATGAGAAGTCTGTTTCCCTTTATTTTTCATTGTCCAGATTCCACCTCATATATACTTTGTCCACTTCTGAATACCATGTTTTAAGAAGGATTAGGAAAAGCTAGACAAAATTCAGGGGGAAAATGAGGATGATCAGGAAAAACTGGTATTTAAGTTACAAGAAGACAGATTCCAAATGTATATTGCAAGACATTTCCTAATAATATGATTAGACAATGGAGCCAATTATCCAGAGCTAGGGTGGATTTTCATTGGATGTGTTAAACAGAGATCAATCACCTGTAGGTTATTTTAAGTTGAATTCCTATACTGAGCAGGAGGTAAGACTTCATGGTCTAAATCATCTTTTCCTGATTCTGGCAATTTTATGTGTGGATTCCAATTGCAGAATTCCCCAGCCAACATTCTGGGAGTTGAAATCCATACATCTTAAAAGTTGTTGAGGTGGGGAAACACTGGTCTAAATGGTCATTTTCAACTTAGTGATTCTATTATCCTAAATCAATAAAGTGCATGCTAATCAAGTAGAATAATATTACTATCATCTTATACTATTGCTACTTTGAAGATAAATTATCAATCATGATTCATTATTCATCCATATATAGTGTTGACATATAGTATATTATATATGACTTACTGCAGCATCAATTTTTCCCAGGCATCTAAATAATTATAGTTTTAAGTGATCATTTCATGTGTTTAGAGGTTTATATTAAAGGGATAGTAATAAAAACTAGCCCTAATCATGGATATTTGCAGTGTTTTCTCCTGCCCATATCAACCAAAAACTCCTAAGATAGAGATCAAAGAGGTTGTTTTGTATTTGGCACAAGACAAATAAAGTGATCCTACATATTAATGTTATGAAAGGGTTTTTTATCCTAATAAAAATGGAAATCTCACTAATGAAATGACAAGAGGCTAAAAATAGAGTTGTGCTCGTACAATTTGCAGAACAGAATAACAGAGTTGGAAAGGACCTTGGAGGTCTAATCCTACCCCCTGCTCAACCAGAAGACCTTATTCCATATCAAACAAATGGTTGTCCAATCTTTTCTTAAAAACCTCCAAACCTGCAGCACCCACATTTCTGGAGGCAAGTTGTCCGACTGATTAATTGTTTTAAGTGTCAGGAAATTTCTCCCTACTTCTAGTTTGGTTCTCTCCTTAATTTCCATTCATTCTTTCTTTTTCTGGCTTCAGGTACTTTGGAGAATAGTTTGATTCCCTCTTTTTTGAAGGAAAGCCTTAGATATTAGAACATGGCATATAAATCTTTGATGGCTTCTTAGCTAAATGTAGACAATAGAGTTCATCTTCTAATTCCTTAAGAACATCTTCAACTACATAGCAACACCTTTGGCTCTTCCTCTTGCAGACATCCAATGTAGATCTAAAAAAACAGACATGAGAATGTGAGACATTTTTCATTCATTATAATCTTAGATGTTCAGGTGTGCCAGGCAGAGGAAGTGGGCAGGAACTGAAGCCAGGTAGGAATATCTATGCTATCTGGTGGACAGATACTTTTGACAAGTGGCCAAGTTCCCATTGCAAAGATCTTGAACTGCAGCTTTGTTACCTGGCTATGATTTTAGCAGGACCAGCAACAGAGAATTCTTGGAGCTGCAAACATAACACATCTGGAGAGCCTACATTAAAGAACATTGCTGTTCTTCAGTGTTCCATCCGGAAAAACGCGAGGTAGACCGGGTTCCAACAGTAAAAGTCTTTATTTTCAACAGTAAAGATAAATAGATATAACGAACAGTTTTGCCTCTAGCCACAGCAGCGCCTCTTATATACCGGTTGCCTGCCGGCCTTGTAGCCAAGTGAATTAGTTTGATTTAAGCACCTTTTGAAGGCTCCTTTGGATTGGTTCCTAGTGAACCAATCGCTATGCCTAGCTTTCTCTTAGCCAATCATATTAGAGGGTTTTGGGAGTAAACTAATTTTTATACAGAACACCCCTCCCCTCTTGGTTGTAGGTCTATGTGGTAACCGTAGTTGCGGCAGGTAGGTGGGCTTTCTTCCTGGATTCCTACTCAGAGCGTTGCAGTCACGGTTCAGTTTTCGCTGGAGACTATTCACGGTTCGAGATGGGGTTGCTGTCTCTCCAGGCTCTCTCCATGGAACCACCTGGAAGGTGAGTTCGGCATTTTGCTACTGCTTGAGTTTCTCAGGACGGTGGTTTCGCCACTCCCTCCTGATTTCTCCGGGCAGGTCAGCTGGCTTGGTGGCCCTTTGTCTGGATTTTTACCCGCAGTACGTCATCTAACCGTAGTTTCCTTTTTGCTCTTTTTGATTGTTCAGATATGTTCTGGGTTTAATTTTAAAAAGTTCTTTATTTATTTTCTTGTATTTCCCCCCCCTTTTGTTGGATTTTTGTCGTTTTTTATTATTTGTGGTTGTGAGTTTGTTTCTTTCAATGTTTCGGGAACAAAGCTGGTCTCATCATGATGTGCGCGCGTCTTCCTTCATTTCCCGTGCAATTGTTTAACGGTTAGTACGTAGGACCGGGGCCTGTGATTTGTGTGATTCTGTGCTGAAGCCATAGAGTGGTCCCGGTGAAATTTTTTGTGCAGGACATAGGTCGCCGATTTCAATGTTTGGAAATGCTGGAAGGAGTCGGGGGGTCTTTCCAAGGGTGTAACTTGGGTGCAACCTGTCTAGATGTGACCTAAGTTTCTTCCTCATTAATAATTCCACCGGGCCTTTTGATTGTTAAGTGCTGCCGTGTGATTGTAGTTGAGAGGTGATTTAGAGTAGGCGGTTAATTTTATCCCTGACATCCCAAGGATCCATTCTCTCTAAACCTCGCTTTGTAAACCTACCATTCTCTCGCTGACCGACTCTCATTTGGCCAGCCGGGTGGCCGCGCGCGTTTGTGCATGGCGTATACCAGGGAGGCTAGGTATTTGTTCAAATTGGACTGGCTGTTTTTAATGTGGCCCGTTGTCCGGACCACTCAGGATGTCTGGCCAATCCAATGGGTCTGCCGAAGAGTTTTTTAAGTTGTTTTAATGACCGCGTCGGTTGTCGTAGATGACATTATACATACAGACTAACACAATTTGGATGCATCTTACGGATCAATTAAAAAGGTATGTCCCCTCAGTAGGACCTCCGCAAAATCAATGTGGACTCCAAGGTACGATAGAGCCGTGCGTGGGGTCTCCAAGTCCAGGGGTTTGGGGTCGGGGATGGCCTTGGTTTTTCTCTGAGCATTTATTACAAGTAGTAACGCCATATTCGATGGTCTTTTTATCTAATACAGCACCTAGAAAAATCATAAGATTAGTGCCTGATGTCTTCTAAGCGCGTAGCGCGGTAGTTTTCTATGAGTTGATACTCATATAGGTCCATAGGGTGGCCTTCAGTCTAAGCCACTATCCAAGCACTCTAGTTTGTAATTTAGGAGGGATTACTACCTGATCACCCACAATAAACAACCTTTTTGAATTGAAAGTTTGGTTTGTCTGGTCCGGAAAGGTTTAAAGTTTTCAGTTTTTGGTTTTTCTGGCCAGCCTTTACCTACCCAGTTTAATTATGCGGGCAGTCACTGGGTCCTTTGCGGTGGCTCTGGCGACATCGTTTGCAGATATGTGGTAGTTCAGGGCATGTTTCTATTTGCAGAGTGGTCATTTGTTGGCGCCGGTCTTCCTCCGTCATTGGCAACGGTGCTCTGCTTAATGCATCTGCAATGGAGTATTTGCTTCCTGGGTCAATGTGTCAATGTGTAAGAGTAATGCTGCCTAGGAATTCTGACCATACTAGTCATTCCACGGGGATAAAATGTTCGGTGTAGACTTGTTTCCGCCCAGAATTCCTAGTAAACGGTTTATGGTCCATTACGATCAAAAATGTTTCTTTCCATAAAGGTATTTGTGGAAGCGTTTCACTCTGGCGACGATTGCCAGGGCTTCCTCTGTCTAGTTGACTATAGTTACGTTCTGTTTTAGACAGAGTCTTTGAGTAATAAGTGACGGGTGCCTCTCTCCATCTGGCAATTGTGGCTCAGGATGGCACCGACTCCAAACGGTGAGGCGTCGCAGGTTACTGTCAATGGAAGTGTGTTTACTAAACTGGATAAGAACGGTGTTTGATGTAATTTTTTTTATTTTCTGGAATGCTTTTTGCTCTCTTAATGACCCCAAGTCCAATTAGTTTTCTTATCCAGCAGATGGTGTAATGGTTCCGCTATTGTTGCTTTGTGGGGGAGGAATACTTTATAGAAATTTATTAGACCCAAAATGCCTGCAATTCCATTTTGTTTCTTGGCTGCGGTGCGTCTTTATGCTTTGACTTTTTTTTCAGTAGGATGTATACCCTCTCCATCAATTAAGTAGCCCAGAAATTCGACGTGATCAGTCATTAAGCAGCATTTTTCTTTTTTAACTTTCAGACCGGATTCTCTGAATTTTTGTTAGTAACATTTCTTAGTCTTTTTTTCTAGTTGGGTCGTATATTTAGCCGAAATCAGGACATCGTCAAAATATGGTATGACACCCTTTTATTCCATTTAATAGGCGTTCCATGAGGCTTTGGAAAATGCCTGGGGCCACACTCACTCCAAACTGGAGTCTGTTACACTTGAATGCCCCTTTGTGAGTCACTATTGTCTGTGCCTCGGCCGTTAAGGGTCTACTGGAAGCTGTTGGTAAGCTTGTGCTATGATCTAGTTTAGCAAACATTTTTTCCTTCCCCGAGTGAGTGTAGCAATGGTTGTACGACTGGCACCCGGGTATGCGCATTGTTGCATGCGCATTGGTTCAGGTAGCCTTGTAGTTCCGCAGATGTGTACCAACCCGTCAGGTTTAAACCGGTGTTACTATTGGCGTCTCCCATTTTAGCATGGTCAACAGGTTCCAAAACCCCTTGGTCAATAATTTGTTCAATTGTTCCTCTATTTTTTGCCTTTAAATGCAAAGGGAACTCGTCTGGCCTTTAATCTTCTAGGGCCACCTGGGGGTCTAAACAAAGGAAATTGGGGTCCCCCGATACCTGCTAGGGAGCCATCGAAAACGTCCCGGAACTCGTGGATTAGGTTTTCTTCCCAGTCGGTTGCGCGCCACTCGGTCTATTCCGGTCATTCCGATGCCCAATGGTGCGAACGCATTCGATGCCCAGGAGGCTGGGTTGGTCTCGGTCAACTATTGTCAGGAGCAGGACTTCGACATGCTGCTTGTAAGCGACTCGGAAATGTCCTAGACTATCACAGGGATTCGATTCCCTTGGTAGTCCTTCAGGATAATTTTTTTTGTTTCTGGAGCTCTTTTAGCTTAATATTTTGGAACCAGTTGGTTTGATTGTGTCCCATGACACCAATTGACAGGAAAGACCACTGTATCGACCTCCATCTCGCAGGGCCTGCCTTCATTTTTTTACGATTATTTTTAATTTTTTTCCCCTTTCCGTCTGAGCGCTTCCCGACAGTGAAAAGTTTGATGGGTGCTTTTCTTGTTACTGGCTATTTGTTGGCGCCCACTTTCCTCTCGATTTGTTTCGATTTCAGCTTGATGGGGGGAGGTTAATGCGTCTGTTTAGGGCTGTAATTTTTTGATTCGCTACAGACCTTCTCGATGTGTCCCTTTTGCTTACAAGCTCCTGCTAGATGGCATCAAGGAATCTGCAATCGGCTCGAGAGGTGGTTTCCTCGCAACCGGCCATGTCCCGGCCAGTGTTCTTTTATTTGCTTCGCCTTTTTTATTTGGCGTATAGGCGGTGGACCTCATCGTCTTCCTCTCGGATTCTGGAATGTCTCGTCAAAATCTCATGTTGGTGGTGCGGAAATTGCTTCTTCCGCTCTGGTTGAGGCTCGCTTTGCGTGCGTTGTCCGCTGTTCATATTGTTTAAATTGATGGCTGCTTGGACTTTTTCACGGCTTCTGCAGCTGTGGCTATGCGATTGCTTCGGCTACGGTTTAGTTGGTTTATTTAACGCAACTTACTTTTGTAAATTAGAGTCTTTTAAAGCCCAATAGTATCTCTGATCTGGCGCATGGCTTCAATCTAAGTGTGCAGGAACTCACACATGCTCCCCCAGTTGCTTGGAGGGCTGCCGACAAAAGTCAGCGATGGTCTCGCCTTCTTTTGGTCCTTACGGTCAGACATTTGGTGCCAGTTTGATGAGATTTGACACGCACTGGTTACGTAATGAGCGCTTCAACATTCACTGGAAGGTTCGGGCCAAAGGTCATTGCTTTACATCTCTGGGCTTTGCCCGTGCTTTGGCCATTTTGATATGCGTGGTCGCAATGCGTTAAGAATGACAGCCTTGTCTCGACGTCTGGTCTGAAGATCGTTGGCTTCCATCTCGTTCACTTTCCATAAGTACATTTTGGGAACGGTCTACGTATGATTCCGCAATCCCTCTTACATTGGGGTTGAAGGGTGTGCGGGGGTGCATTAGTTTCCCAAGCCATCACTTCCAGCCTGGATATTCAATTGCGAACGGTGTGCACAGTCTACAACGTTTTTAGACAATCCGCAATCGCTCGTCACAGTGTTTCTGCGTACTCGGAAAAACACGAGGCTAGAACGCGGGTTCCAACAAGTAAAAAGTGCTTTATTTTCAACAGTAAAAGAATAACGGAAACAAGTTTGGCTCTAGCCCGGCAGCCTTTATATACGGCTTGGCCTGCCGGCTTGTAGCCATATGACATTAGTTTGATTTAACCACCCTTTTGGCGGCTCCTTTGGATTGGGTTTCTAGGGAACAATCCTATGCGGCTTCTTAGCAAATCATAATTAGAGGATTTGGAGTAAACTATTTTTATACAGAACATTCAGGATGCACTGTCTGTCAGTGCACTGAGTCACATGGATTTCTCAAAAGATATGTAAGATTCAAGTGGCATATGTATAAGTGCTGCATCTGTCAAAATGGTGGGGACTTTACAGTCAGGTATATCAAACTAGCTCGCTGTAGTATTTAACATGATTGATTGCTGTCTTTATTTATTCTATACAAATTCTGCAACTTTTCCAAACCCTCCAAGCAGGACCAAGAAGAAGGCTATCCCTTGAATTCCTGTTTGTGTTATTACCATCTAATGAATTCAGTCCTACAGCAGGTGTCAAATCATATCCGTTGTTTTGCAATCGACTCTGAATAGAAGATGTATGACTCCTGCAAATGAATCTAATATGAATCTAATGAGCAGTAATGAGCAACTGTTTTGTCATTATTGAGGCAACCACTGCGATACTAATAAACTCTCATTTTTGCTCTTTAGAAGAAAGCACTGGCCAGGATTTATAACATGGCCTTAATGTCCCCAAAGCCTGAGGCAAAACAGCAAAGTGAAACCCCTAAACTGAGCATAATTTAGTCATTTTCGATCTGGCAGGCCTCTTATTTTGTCTTATTAAAATGAAGCCAGTTTTATGCTTTTTGAGCATCCTCTGGCTTGAAGGGGAAAGATGAAGAATGATTGTCCATTAAAGGAGCATAAAGCTAAAGAGGTGGGCATTCTGCCTGAATTTCATTTAATGTAAACATAATCATTGTCTGCTTCTGTATTCAATGGCCCTTTCAGAGCCATAAAGGAAATTATTTGAATACACTTATGAGGGAACATTTGGGGTCCTGTGCTTGCCTGGGCATCTTGACATGTTACTCACTGACTGGACCAGAAGAATCAGTGATAGACATCAAAGATGGATATCTGTGTCTCTCTATCACTAAATAACTACACAGAACAGATTTAGTTGAATTATGCTGAAGAAAGAGATCAGTATGACCAGAAAAATCTTAGTCACTGGTTAGAGGTTCAAGGAATCAGCCCATGGAATGCAGGATGGAGTACCAGTACTGCATCATACTATATTATCAACATAATTTTTTCTCCTACTTATATCAGATGAAAAGTTTGTAGGAAAACTGCAAAATGTTTGGAAGCTAACAATGTACTTGAAGAAAATTAAGGTCTGAAACATTTACTTAATTTTTGGGGGGAGGGAGAGAGATAATATGTTTTAAAATTCTATAAAGTAGCTGTATGGACAAACTGTACTATTTTGTTGCAAATATATTTTCCAGATATGTTTGTTTATATGGTCACCCCATTTACATAAATATGACTTCAGGTAATATATATCAATAAAACCAAAGAAAAACAAAATTATTCTTAAACCAACAATATAAACAGGAACAAAGCTAAAATTGACATAATGCCATAGAGTTAGGGCTCTACCTCCCAAACATCCAGGCTCCTGGCACAGTGCCTGAAGGGAAAACTATGATTTTAGATCTTTTTTGAAAACTAACAGTTTGTAGCCAAACACATTTCAGAAAAGAGACTGTTCCAGAGAGAACTCATCACAGCAGAAAACGAAATGAGGAACAAACAGAACAAAAGTTACATAAATAAATAAATCAAAGTGCTGACTTATCTTTTTGGAAATGAAAATAAGGTAGGGATGGTAGGTACATTTTGAATGTTCACAGTATATAATGGGAACTCTCCGAAAATGTCCAGGTACAATCTACCATTTATTTACCATACTATAAAATAGAGGAGATTGTTCTCTGCTTCTAATCAGGATGCTCTCCTCTCTCTCGTATCTTTGTTATAGGCATACTTCAACCATAGTACTGAACTGTAGCTATCCACTCTTTTATTTTCTATGAATGAATTTTGACTTTTTAAATCAAAATAATACTAGAGGCTTGCACTTTGCTTAGTTTATGCCCAAATTACATTGAAAAACCCTTAAAAAACAATTAAGTAAAATACTGCAGATATAAATGCCTAAATAGAATACATATCAGAATTTTTACTGGTTCTTAAATTAGTTTAAAAGGAGAGGGGTCCCTCTAAATTTCATAGAAAAAGAATTTGAGCAGATGTTGCATTGCATTGAGAATTTTTCTAACCTGGAAGAACTTTTCCATATTTTTATGAATACAATAATAGAAAGCTGCTTATTGAGTATGATGACCAACAACCTCTAACATCCTATATTTTTTTCCAAGATGAAGAAAACATTATAAATTATATTCCATTAAGAAGACATTAGATGCTCAAAAATCTACATTCTCAGCCAGGTTATCAGAAACTTTAAGTCTCTATTACATTTCATGATATGATATATGATATGATATGATATGATATGATATGATATGATATGATATGATATGATATGATATGACATGATATGATATATGTGTGTGTGTGTGTGTTTTCTTAAGTTTTCATGGGAACTTACATGTATGGTATTCAGCTTTGTTTGGGTATTTTCCCACGTCATTATAGTTGTGCTTTTAAATTTGTAACGTTTCAGCAAAATCTCATTTGCCATTATTTTATATACCGTGTTTCTCCAACAATACGGCCTCCACCAATAGGAAGGCCCAGCATGATTTCTAGGCATGAGGTGAAATTATGCCCTGCCCTAAATTAGGCCTATTAAAACCATGCATTTTCGCCAGCCATTTTCTCACATCGTTCATTAGAACTACTAACGAGGTGAAGAGAATGGGGGAAAAGGCAGGGGTGGGGGGAGAAAACTTTGCCATTAGGAATGCCCTGGCAGGTAGCCTAGGCTAGAAATACCCCTGATAGCCGATAGAAGCTCCCTTGAAGGCAGAAGTCACCAGTCCACTCCAATCGGTCGGTAGAAGCAGCCTGGGCGAGCGCACACACAACACTCCCTCGCCGCAAGGCGCTTCTATCTGCCGATTGAAAAGCTCCTGAGGACAACAGTCCCCAGCTGCTTCGGGGTGAGGGCGTGGCTGCCCCTGTCCCCTGCCTTTAGGGCAGTGTCTTTCTGGCGATGGAAGCTCCCCAAGTGGTGCTCAACAGCCACTTCGATCGGCGTAGAAAGTGGCCTGGGGCGAGCGCACACACATACTCCGCCCTCTGCCGCGAGGCCGTTTTCTATCTGCTGATCGAAAGCTCCTTGAGGACACAGTCTCAATATTTCAAAGAAATGCAGTGGGATCTTGGAGTCCTCTGATATTATTCTGACAACAGCATATGTACATTGCATTGAGCTTGCAGTTGCATTGAGTTTGCAGTTGGGAACCTGATGAATAGGCATGCTTCGCCCCGAAGCAGCTGAGGGACTGTCGTCCGTCAAGGGCTTTCTATCGCAATAGAAAGTGGCCTCACAGGTGAAGGGGAGTGTATGCGTGCGCTCGCTCCAGGGCCTGCTTCTTACGGCCCGCAGTCGAAGTGGCTGTGAGTGCCACTTGGGAGCTATCCATCACTAGAAAGAGACTGTCTAAGGCGAGGCGGAACAGGGGCAGCCACACCTCGCCCTGAAGCAGCTGGGGACTGTGTCCTCAAGGGAGCTTTCAAAATCAAGAGATAGAAGCGGCCTCGCGGCGAGGGGGAGTGTGTGCGTGTGCTTGCCCCAGGCCACTTTTACCAAGCTGATCGAAGTGGCTGTTGAGCACACTGGGGAGCTTCCATTGCCGGAAAGAGACTGCCCTAAAGGTGAGGGGACAGGGGCAGCCATGCCATGCCCAGAAGCAGCTTGGGGACTCTGTCTTCAAGGGAGCTTTTGATCAGCCGATAGAAACGGCCTCGTGGAGAGGTACGTGCATATGGGCTGCTCTAGGTGGGGAGGAAATTAATTCACCCCCAAAAGACGGCCTAGCCATTTTTTCACAGGGGTCAAAAAAAATAAAGGCCCGGCCTTATTATGTGAGAAACAATGGTGTATATTATGTGTGTGTGTGTGTGTTGTGTGTGTGTGTTATAATTGTTGCACATATTGGAAAACTGGATGACCCTCAAATCACTTAGTAATACTTATCCCACCCATAGAAATGTTTGCATATTTATATGTGCAAAGTAAGCCTGTGTACCCATTTGCAAGATAAAGCAAAGCTGTTGGGCATAGTTTTAATTTGTTTTATTATTTGATTTGTCAATCGCTTACAAGATAATAGGTATATGTATACACATAGTTATGAATACATGAAATGGGTACATATAAGAAAAATAAAAAAAACAATAGGACAGGAACGGTAAACACATTGGTGCGCTTATGCATGCCCCCTACAGACCTCTTAGGAAAGGAGGGAGGTCAATAGTAGACAGTACACATTAACTCTGTGTACACATTAACTCCGTGGACAAACCTTTTCCAGGTTTAGGGCATAAACATGTTCACTTATATATGGCCACAACTTTTCCTTTCCTGAAAAGGTGGCCACCATCCAGATTCCATAACTTTTCTGCTTATCTTGCTTCCAAGTATAAATTATATACATGATAATACAATAATGCCATTTTTAAAAAAGAAAAGACAGCTGGGTACCCACCATTACAGCCCGCAAGTAATGTCCTCAAAATGCAGTTCCAATGGTTTTCCAAAAGCTAAGTGCTAGCCCTCCATCAAAAAAATAATGCTTGTGGATGGTGCAGAGCATTCTCCCTATGCAATAAAATGAGACTTACTATAGAGATTTGTTCAGAAGGTTGAATGATTCCACACAGGGTACAGCTGTTTGTTTTACTGCATGATGCACTATATACACATTGAACTACTGAATGGAGAACATATTGCTGGCATTTAAGATATTATTATAGACACAGTGGTGTAATTATGTGAGTGGAAGAGCCAAAAGAAGGGGGAACGGGAGGAGGTATTGCAATAACTACTTTCCAATATTGTGAATTAGAGATGTGTGAATACCAAAAGCCTTCTTTGCAGCAGACATTCAGAAGTTGTGAAATTCCAGGGTAGGGTGTTCTTCATTCTGTAGATGTTAGCTTTTGTAGTCAAGGGGGGGGGGAATTACAGGATACAGATAAAACATCACGATAAACTTGATGTATTGCTTAGGCAACAAATGTCTCACACATAAAGGGGCATTTGAGCATTTACAGAATTCACAACCTGAAGCTCCTTGAAATTGGAGAGACTTTTAGAGTTAAGTATTCAGGTAAAACCAACCTACTTACTGCTTTCTCTTCCTTTGCACTCTTTATCCTCCACCCACAATGATAGGGCATTTCCTACAAAAGGACAATCAAAGCTGACACAAAGATCTTGCATGGATTGTCCCTTGATGGCAAGGAAGGTCATTTCTAGCTGAGAATCTTTGGATTTGTAGTCTTCTTCAAGGAACATGAAATGAGTCATCTCATTCTCAAACTTCTTTTCTTCTTTAGATGGCCTGGAATGAGATGACACCATATTATTTGATTTTGGGAAAGCCATTACCTTGTGGCTATTTCAGAAAGCCTTAGAAATAAATTTGTTGATAAGTGACCTCTCCACTGATGGATTTCTGAATGCTTTTGCTCCTTGAGTGCTGCGATTGTGGCTATTTCTGATGTGTTGACTAATTTTTAATTTCCTTATTGACATATGTAAGCCACTCAGAGTCACCCCTGGAGTGACATATAAATAGTAAACAAACAACAAACATTTCCAGGAGTGAAAAGAGCACAGACCAAATATTCTTTGTCGAGTTTGTGTGAGGTGTTGGTGGTATTGGTGATATTGATGATATCACCAATGATATCATTGGTGATATATGATGATATTTAAAGTGCCCACTCTGCTGTTTTAATGTGATTTTAACTGATTGCTTTTTATGATATTTATGATATAGTTTTACATGAGCTCCTTAGATTCAGTGGAATTGTGACACGTTGAATAAAAAACAGTATTGTTTCTAAGAAAGAGAATATTTATTCAGAATTACTTTCAATATGGATAACAACAGTGGCAGTGTGATGATCCGTAGTCTCTCAAAATAACCCAAAACATATATTAAAGTCCGGTAAGGCCTTCAACTTAACTTCACTGTTTTATTAG
>BHFT01028372.1:0-31926 GCA_004320025.1 Laticauda laticaudata | reverse complement strand
AATTACTTTGTTTTTTATGAAAAAAAATAAATGTCCAGTATTTAAATGCTTTTTGAATTGCTAATAAAATGTACAAGAGGGAAGCTGCGGTACAAGTACACATGATTTTTTAAAAGTATGTTGTTGCTTTTTACTATGAATGATAAATGCATAGTATTTATCTGCTTTTCATCTGCTTCCCTGTTCTAATTTTTTGAATAGCTAAGTACCAATGAAACAGGCAAATCTAGAGAGGAATTCCAATAGAGGAAGGAAGCCATCTTCTGTGATATCTACTCTTTTCAGAGAGTTTAATTGTGCACTCAAAACTTCAACTTCCAAGTAATTTATGCTGATGGATACTTGGAACATTTATTAAGTACAGGAATCCATCTATTGTCAAAGCCAACAACCGGTCCATAACCTATACCCTCCTTGTCTCTCTTCTGNTTAAAGAGAGAACAACACCATCTAAATGAATACACCTATTGTCAAAGCTAACAACCGGTCCATAATCTACACTCTCCTTGTCTCTCTTCTGCTCTGTTTTCTCTCCTCTTTGCTCTTCCTCAGCCAGTCTGGCAAAGTGACTTGCCTTCTCCATCAATCAATATTTGGCATCAAATATTGGAGATGGGTGTGGAATAGATTGGCTTTCTGTACTGTTCTTTCCTGCCCTCTCTTCCAACTGTGTCTTTGTGTTCTTTGGTTGTCAACATCTCCCACATTCCCTGAATACACTCATAGCTCCAAGAAATGATTTTACAATGCAATCAGGGTTTCAGCTTTCTTCTTCTACTGTCTCTTGGGCTACATGGGTACCTTGGCCATTGTCAGCTTTATTGTGGCTTTCCTTTCCTATAAATTACNGTGGCTTTCCCTGCCCATAATTTACCTGACAGCTTTAATGAAGCCAAGTTCATCACCTTCAGCATATTGGCTTTTTGGAGTGTGTGGATCTCCTTTCCAGCCTGTCTAAGCACAAAAGGAAAAACCGTGGTGGCTGTGATTTTCTGTGGGGAAATAGATTATGGGGAATAGATTGGCTTTCTGTACTGTTCTTTCCTGCTCTCTCTTCCAACTCTCTCTTCCAACCATGGTAGCTGTGGTTTTCCATTTTGTCCTCCAGTGCTGCTTTACTGGAATGCATATTCTTGCCAAAATGCTACATCATTGTTTTTAGGCCTGATCCCAAGCAACTTACAAAGAGAAAATAGTTCATCATGTGATATTACTGGGTCAGAGAAATTGCCTAAAAAAAGAAATAGAAAATGTGCTAACTCACAAAGAGAATGTAGTTCATCATGTGATATTACTGGGTCAGAGAAATTGCCTAAAAAAGAAATAGAAAATGTGCATCTGTAGAAAGAATTCTATATATAAAATTATAGGAACAGTAATTTTTTGTTTTTGAAAAAGAAGTGTTTGTGTATAATATTTATGATCATTAAAATCTATAATTTGCACATTCCAAAAGAAATGCTGATATTGCCATGTGATCATAATTTTTCTAGATTTTTTTATCATGTCCTTTCTTCTTTTCAAAACATCCATTGAGTTTAATTTTGGTCATCTAGCTTTCTTGTTCCCTGTTATTATGTTTAAGATTTTTGCTCAAATGAGGTCCAATATTTGCANATAATTTGCACATTCCAAAAGAAATGCTGATATTGCCATGTGATTATAATTTTTCTAGATTCTTTTACCATGTCCTTTCTTCTTTTCAAAACATCCATTGAGTTTGATTTTGGTCATCTAGATTTTGGTCATCTAGTGATTTTGTTCACTGTTATTATATTTAAGATTTTTGCTCAAATGATATCCAATATTTGCAGATACATGTTCATCATTTTTATACTATCCATTCCTTTTTTATTTTTTAAAAATTTTTTAAACATTTTTGAGGACAGCATTTTGTCCAAATCTGTTTTTACAAAGAATAAGAACCATAACTAGTACTATAAAAAATAATGCTCCATTTTCTAATAAGAATACTTATACTGTAATATCATATAATATTGAAGTTATACATCATCTCTGTTTTTAATAACAACATTCGTTTTTTTTTTTCTAATTTCTACCCCTTGTCTTTAACCAGCCACAGAATTTATTCCATATCAAGTAGTATTTCCTTGCATGTCCAATCACACTTGGCCAATAAAGAATTCTATTCTATTCTCAGTCTTCTTTTTCTTTTATTTTTAAGTTTAATCTTTCCATCTCAGCACATTATAAAACTTTCCTAATTACCTCCCTGTCTGGCAGGGTATTCTCATTTTTCCAGAATTTTGCATAGTTAATCCTTGCTTCTGTCACTATATGTAAAGTTAAACATGCAGCTCCTTTATCATAATCTTCTAGGATTATGTCCAGCAAATGTACTTCTGGTTTCCAATCTATCTTCTGCCTTATTATTTTTTTTCCCACCAGCTCTCTATTTTCTCTTTTGCTTTGATGCAAGTCCACTTCATGTGGCAGTAAATCCCTCAGATATTATTACATTTCCAGCATTTTGCAGACAAGTTACTGAACATTTTTGCCAATGGTGCAAGTGGTAGATGCCACCTATAAAACATTGTATATAAATTTTCTTTTTATGCTGAAGCCATCGTCAATGTAGACTTCCTATCCCATAGTTTTTGCCACTTCTGTAGTTCTATATAATAACTGAATTTTTTTGCCCAAATAATCATTGTTTCTTTGACTTGTTCCTCCTCCATTTTGTAAATCAATAGACAATTATATGCTTTTTAAATCAATTATTACTGGTTCTGTGGGCATAGCTTGGTGGGTGTCATGTGGTTTGGTTGAGTGGCAGTGAAGGATCCTCCAAAATCCCATTCCTTCCCCACCCACTAACCTGTGTTGGGGGCAGCAGGTCCTCCCATATTCCCATTTTTTTTAGAGCGATGGGAAAACCGGTGGCACAGAATACCCTAAGAAAAGGGGTGCATCTTCTGTGTGAGGGAACCAAGGTCCTCTTCAGACTTTTTTTTTTTCTGAAAACTGACATGTAGTCTGGCTGCAAACAAAGTGTCACACCCCACACCAGAAGGGAAACATTGGAAGTTGCAGCTCTAGGGTGGTAGATACCACTTTATAAAATTTGCTTGAGCCATGGGATGAAAAACAGATGGCAGTCCTGGCCAGTATGAATAAGAGGAAGGCAAAGAAGATATGTAGAAAATGCGCTTTGCTAANTGAATAAGAGGAAAGCGAAGAAGATATGTAGAAAATTGGCTTTGCTAAGGGATGACACTGGGAGGCAGATTTGGCCTAACAGTGGTACTTTTGATTTTAAAATTTTAAAAGCGCTTAGACCCCAAATCAAGCCCAGCCAAATACCCTACTGGTATTGCTGGCCTGAACTTGCCAGAACCAAAGACCTAACTATAGGGAAGATCAAGCTAAGGAAGAAACCTATTTCTTGGAAGGGAAAACTGAGACAAAAATAATAGCTCCCCTCCTGAGCAAACCAATAACGGGAGGAGGAAGAGGCAGATAACTATATTCAGATACACACTCCTTTCTCTGCCTCAGATCTTGTTATTTGGAAGAAAGACACACCAACATTCAGGGCAGACCCTCAAGCAGTGATCTGAACCCTGAAATCAATAATAGAAAGCCACAACCCATCCTGGGAAGACATGAATCAGTTACTGCATGTTTTCCTAACTCAGGATGAACTATTGAAACTGAGAAAAACACAAATAGCTAACCAACCTATTATCCCAGGACAGGCTGCCCAGGCAAGAGTTGCATGGCCAACTCAGTACCCTGATTGGGATTACAATAATGCCAATCACTGGGAGGACTACAAAAGGGCAAAAGCTAATCTAATGGAAGCCCTAGAGGAAATAGGAAAAAAAGCCCCTCAACTGGTCAGAATTTCAAAAGACAAACCCAAAGGGAAAAGGAAAATCCTGATGCCTTTTGGGTATGTCTCTCAAAGACAGCTGTGACATATGCCCACCTAGACCCAAGCCACCAAAAGGACCAGAGAATTTTAGCCTCAGCCTTTGTGGACCAGGCTACTAGTGATATCAAGGATCACTTCCATTGTATTGTATCTAACTGGCCAACCTTGAAATCGCAGAGTTGCACAGGATCACAAACTTCATCTATGACCAAAGGAATAAATTAAAAGAGGAAGAAAAAGATAGGAAAAGGAAGATAGACATGAAGAGCTAAGAGCTTTGCTGCCATGTACCATAATGCCAGGCAAGTACAGTGAAGGACCACTGGTATCAGGCAGGGATGTTGGCAAGGTAGGCAGGAAGGATGGCCCCAAGATAGATGCCAACATTGCTATAAATGTGGTAAAACAGAGCATTTTGGCCGATACTGTAAACAAACTTGGTTTCCCAGTCAGCCTCAAAATTCACCCAGAGGCTCCATGCCAAGCAATAAACCATATCATAGAGGCGAGCAGAAATATAACCAACATCTCAGGACATCAACAGCCCCTTTTCCATATAACAATGAGTATAGAGATGATAAATTTGAATGGGACCAGGGAAGGGATGAGAAGTTTTCCTGACTAGAAAATGAAAATGAACCAAATGAATACATTGCTACCTTCACTGGGCTAGCAATTCCTTTAAGAAATGGCCCTGAAGGGGAAATCCACCCCTATCCTTGAAAATTGAAATATCCTAGAAAATATTGGAACAAAAAAAAAGAAGGCAGAATATTTATCCTAAAAAGAGTATAAACTCAAGAGTAGAAACTCACCTCAGAAGCAGAAGCTCACCCCCATCTTTGTTAATGGGTGGGCCATTAAGGTCTGGGGCAGAATATTTTACATAACAAAGATCTTCAGGTAAAGCTACAGTAATTGCCAAAAGCTCTTTTAGTTCATCACCAAGGTTGCCATGTGGCCGTTTTTCTGGCCAAATTTGAGAAATCTGGCCGAATAGAAATCTGTTTGGCCGTGAAAGAAATCATGTCTCCGGCCAAATATATTTGGCAGGAAATTTGGCCGTATGAAAGTTGCTTGGCCATGAAATCGAAATTTTGGCCAAATACCGGTTTTCAATACAATATATTCACATGAAAATGACTGTCCTCTTTGTAATTCTTCCCCTCAGTTTAAAAAAAAAAAGTTTGGGGACTTCGGGGGGGTGGGAAGATCAGCCCAAAAAGCAACCGCTTTCCCCCCTCAGTTCTCCTGCCCCGTGTGGTGGGAAGCTTTCCCCAAGAGCGGTTCCTGACACCCCCCCAAAAGGCCCATCCGGCCAGCTGCTGCGGCTTGGTTTTTCCACCTTAGTGGGAAAAAAAAATTTTTTTGTGAGGGGTGGGAGAAGGAAGCAAAACGCAAACACTCCTGGGCAGCCCGGAGGGGAATTTTAAACGAGATTCTCTCTGGACCCCTGGAAGAAACTTCCCGCCTCCCACATTGGTGGATGAAGCTGAAGGGGACAGGCAACTGCTCTTCTGCGGTTGGGGGTGGCTTCTGTGTCCTTTCCCCTTTTTTAACCGTTTCCTCCTCGGTTGCCGCAGAAGCCCCACCGTTTCTCACAAGGAGCTGGAAGACCAAACGCTTTAGGGTGTAAGGTTGTTGCGGTTTTGTGTGTGTGTGTGTGTCAATATGCCAACTCTAAATCGCTTAGAGAAGTCTGTAAAGCACCGTGAAGCGGTATAAAAGTGCGACTGCTATTTTCACGTGCTAAGGGCAAAGAAATGCCACCGCCCTCCTCCACGAAGGGAGCGAAAACCCACTCAGTCCCCCAACTCCGGGGTGGCCGGCCATTGACTTTGCCCTCCCCCACTCCATACTTCTTGCCCCTCGTGGCTCACTTCCCTACCCTTCTGCGTTTCCTTCTATTTCTGCGAAGAGTAACATGCCCCTTTGGGAGCGGATGAGGCTGGTAAATTGGTCCATGCACCTCTTGGAGGAACTGGACTCCATGGCAATGGTGAGATGCCCCTCTTTCGAAGGGGGCACAAATTTTTGTGTTGTTTTATTTGTTTAGTTATTATATTTTTTCAATCGGGGGGGAATCCCCCTAAAAACCCTCATGCCCTAGCTCCCCCCTCCTCAGGATCACTGCATTTCGCCCTGAGCTTTCCAAACGGGAGTAGCAGTTATTTGGAAGTGAGCTGCCTAGCCTGGATGTGAGTAAAGAAACACAGAAATTCCCATGACGTCATATCATGTTGTTGAATAAAGACTATTTTTTATGATTTGATTATTTAAAAAGTTAAAAAAACAAAAAACAATATATCTTCATGTTATATTGCATAAAAAAAATTGGCCGGAAAATTTGGCCATGAGAGAAAATAATTTGGCCAAATTTGGCCGTATTTTGACTTGAGTTTGGCTGCAGAGCCAAGCTGCGATCTGGCAACCCTGTTCATCACCATCCAGCAAAGCTCAACCAAGCCTGGAACTCAGGAAAGCCTACAAAGTTGCCCCAACATGGTTCCATTGGAATCTGACAATCAATCAGAATACAAGCTTCAATTCAAATCACAACAAAGGTTATACAACCCAGGTACTCTCACTTTGAAGCATGTGATCATCCTTCCTTTTCACTCTGGAGCTCCAGGCCATGGGGTCCTGTCCACCATAGCCTCCATGTTTCCAGTGTCTTTTTCCCACTTGGAACTGAACCCAGAAGGATATTTCTTCCAACAATTTGGTAAGCGGCAGTACCTACCCCAGCTGGGATGAGGAAAAAAGCAAAAAGCTAAATGTGTATGGAGGGAATGGGCTTTGCTGAGGGATACAGGAAGACCAATTTGGCTAAATAAAGGTCCTTAAAAGGGGCAATACATATAAAATGGGATCACATGGGTTTGTTTTTTAATTCTTTCCTTCTGTGTCTCATTATCTGTCTTCTATGCAACCATGTGGTTTGTTCCTTAAGATTTACACCTTCCTCAATTTAACTGAGATTTATTGTGGGAATGATCAGTGTTTGTGTGTAAACCTCAGTTTTTTTTCCTCTTGGTGTCCTTGTTTGTTTGTTTGTGTGTGTGTCTAAGTCTTTGTGTGTCCTCAAGGTAACTTGCAACTGTTAAGTGTCTCTGAGCCCTTCAGATATTAATTTAAATTGTTAAGAGGTGGAGATGCTGAGGGTAAAAGAAAATGTCTTTGCCCAGTCTGGTCAGGCCAACTAGACTGGATGAGGAACACAGTTCAATTTTCTTTCCCTTCTGTGCTTTGAAGAAAAACCCAAGGTTATTAAGGCTAGGTCCCATTGGCCAACGGACGCAAAACGTATCCATAAATGACACAGCGGATGAGCAAAATTTTGGGGGTGGCTCCATCTGTTGTCATCCACTCCAAAAAGTGATGAAAATTTGCGTAAACAGAATGGAAAAGAACGGAAAAGAATGGACGTGGGTAGTACGTAGCGGGGATGTTAAGCGGATGTTCATAGGAAGCCTACGGGAAGACAGCGATGGAAGCGGATGACACTCTGAAAGGGGTTCCGGGGAAGAATTGTGGAGCAATGATAGCGGAAGGACGGATGCATGGGATGAAGCGGATGCATAACCAGACGCCTACAAGGAAAACAAAATGGAACTGCTGCGTGGATGTATATCGGATCAAACGCGTTCACTGCGTATGCGGGGGTATGAATTGCGTCAGCTTCCGTGGATATAAAAGGATGCAGCCGCAATGCAGTCAGCTTCAGGGGAAAGACATGCCTACACATATATCTAGTAGGCCAGGAAGACCATGGTTCGATCAGTCAGGGAAAAAAGAAGGAAGCCGGTGCCTATCTTTCCAGCATGGAAAGAAAGGCCAGAACCAGCATCCCATCCCTGGACTGACTTGAAGCTGCTGGTGCGCTGCTGCTGTGGTGGACCAGCCCAAGGCTCTCAAGCCTGCTGCTGAAGACCCTGTTGCCTGGAAGACTGGAGCCTGCTGCTCAAGCCCCTGAAGGCCCTGCTTGCTGAGCCCTGAGGGCTCTGCCTGCTCCAGCCACTGAAGGCCCTGCTGAGCTCCTGCAGAGGAGTGAAGGCAAGGGAAGGAGAAGGGAGAGAGGCAACAGTACACCCATTTCCGAGAAGGCATGAGGAATGAGCGTGCTGGTAATGGCTGAGGAGAACGAGTAGCCTCGGAGACAGGGCCACAGACTCATCACGACAACAGAAGAAGCAGGCAGCTTGGGAGACAAGGCAGAGAGCTGGGGTACACTGGCAGATGTATTCTTGGATGGTGGAAGCAATGCAACCTGGTATGGCAAGCTACACCTCATAAAAATCCGGAAAGGCTGCTGTAAAGCTCACCTGACTGGGAGATGTACGTCATGGCCAAGTGTAGTTTCCTGAGGGTGAGATCCGCCACTAGGAGCAGCCCTCTGACACTCTCTCCCTCAGACAGCCCACAGACAGCCAGTCCTCTTCCAGCCAGGAAGCCAGTGAGCCCTCCCGCAGGTGCTCCAGAGGGCCCCAAACAGAGAGGACCCCGATAGCTGCACTCCTCATGCCGGCGACTTGGAGATCCCTGTCACAAATGAGGAAGAAGCAGCCAGCACCAGAGGCCAACCACCAACTCACAGGATGCAGGCAGAAGGACCGGCTGGAGGGCCAGAACACAGTTGTCCAGTTGAGATCCAGGACACAATGACGACCAGCACAGAAATTCTCTCTCAGTTGGTCACTTGAACAGAGATCCTCGGGGGCCACCACACCTTTATCACCTATGTGAGCCACACCTCAGGGACTGCCAGGCCTATACCAGGTGATGAAGGAGAAAGATCACAGCATTTTTTTTTTTTCTTTTTTCTTCTGACAACCTCCAAGCCAGCTGAAGCTGCTCCTACCCAGTCCAGTCTGCTCCTCACCGCAGGAATGTCACAGCCTTCACAGCTTTTCAAGAAGCCCTCACCTACCAAGGCTATGACTACCAGGACTTCTCACAGCAGGAGCAGACCCTTCCAGTCCAGGCGCAGGTTCAATCGCATGGCCACAGACTCCGTCCTCACCCAGCTGCAGACCAGACAGCCCACTAACACTCCTCCTTCCTCACCCACAGCACAGCCTGACAAGGACTAATCTGTCAGTCCTTGGGCTACATCTCAGGCCTTGATGAGGGGCCTCTCAACCTCAACAGGATGATCAGCTCTCGGACAGCTTCCTGAACACAGCCATCCCTGTTGTCTCTTCGGCCAAGCACCCAATGGCACCTCAGACAGCACTCCAAGCGACAGCCACCTCCACAGTCCTGCCGCTTAACACTGAGACGGCATGACATGACTCAGAGTGACTGAGAATAGTGTCAGAGTCTGAGTGTACTTGTTAAGTTTATCTTTGCTTAAGACACTTTACTGTTCATTTTGGCTATTTAATGAAGTCATCCAGTTCACCTAAGAAGTTAATAAAGTTTATATTTGCTTAACACACTTGGTTCATTTTTACCTCAGTAAAGTGTTGGTGCAAGACTTTTAACAAATGGTTAAGCCTTGCATGCTTGTGGGATAGATAGGATAGTGTGGGATAGATAAACTCCAGTGCAACCATAGTGGGACTGTATGGTCCCCATCCCGCTGCACATCATGGACCCGTTATTATCCATAACAATTTTATTCATTGATCACACATTTCAAAATAAACAAAGCTCTTTATTAATGCCTAATCATTGTACACCACTCAACATACATGGACAATCTCATAGTGTTATGCGATAGGCTCAAGGAAGCATCCATCATCATCATCAATCCTGTCTTGCCAGTCCACTGCTCCAGCTGGGGAGTGCACCAGTGTCTCAGTAGGTTGCGCTGCTTTCTTCCTTCACCGTGAAGCTCTGTTGGGCTTGGTACACCACAGTGTCTGTCAGGTTAGGTCCTGCCTCCATTCACCAGGCTCATGTCCTCATTCCCTTGTTGATGTGCACAAGTCTTTTCCTGCAACACTGGGTAGCGGGTGCACATGAGACTTGTGCAGGATACAGCATAGCTCCACGATGCTCCTCACAGTGTGTGGCTCATCTGATGGTGTGAGAAGTATGCTGCGAACCTGCTGGCTAGGATGCCGAAGGCGTTCTCCCCACCCGTCTTGCCCTTGACAGCCTGTAGTTGAAGACTTTCTCTTCACGGTGAGGTATCTTGAACTGTACGGGCTTATGACGGTAGGTTTGAGGGAGAAGGCGACATCACCAATGATAAGTAAGGGCACATCCTTGTGTGTCATTGTATGGGTCTGGATCTGGAAAACCATGATGAGGTTGCGTTCCAGCCCATCCTTGAGGTCACTAGTGTTGTATACCTGGCCATCTGAAGCTGACGCCGTTGCTGAAGCATTGCTGGCTACATGAACTTGTATGTCATGCATCACATGGCATAGAAGATATACTGAAGAAAGGCCTTGTAGTTGAATAAGTGGACCCTGATTGGCTGGAACTTTGCAGGCCACGTGGCTTCCCATCTATGGCTCCAATGGTGTGGTAAATGTATCACTTGATACCACTTCTGCAAGTTTCTCCAGCCTGTTCAGTGTGGGCACTTGAAGGAGCCGCCTCCACGAATTTCTTCAATGATGGCCTACACCACTTCTCTGACCACTTTGCTGATGCTGTTGTGTGACACCCTCTACACACATTGCTGCATGTTCTTTCCTGTATGTGGTTCCAGACGACCAGCGTCGGCGCAGAGTCCAGTGGGCACCTTCGTCCCAGGGTCTAGGTTGGTACGGAAGTTGGTGGCTAGGCTTGGTCAACCTGGGTCTCAGATGCTCTACAAGTGTCATCAATACATGACTGGTGGCATCCTCATGAAGTGATGGAATGCATGAGGGTCTTCATTCTCAGCTCACCATCAACTTGGTCACACAGTCAAATCATTCTTCCACGATCCATTCCTCGGACCGCACACAGGCTCTTGAATGTCTCCTTCTTTTCCTTGTGTATAAAGGTGAAACAGTCTGAACCAGGGTTTGGTTCTGGGTGATGAAGATCGGAGCTACCATACGGACCTGTGTCATGATCCATGTGGGAGAAACAATTGATGATGTTTGAAGACCAAGACCAAGGGTGAAGAGGTCTGTAACCACGGCTGCTGGACTCGTACTGGAGATCCAGAATGATTTCTCTCCCCCTTTTTTATAAAAAACAGTTGTCCGCTAGTGTTCTTCTACATATTCTAGACATACTGCAGACACCTAAATATACGAGATACATCCCAGAATACCAACCGTTTTGTCCGTTTAATCCTTCATAATACGAGAGTGCCATACGCTTCATCTTTCTATTTCCGTGCTCCTCGAACGCTGTGTAGATGTTTCGTGTACTTTTGTTTCCTCCCTCTTTCCGTTTTCAGCTGGCAGCGGATGTGAATTGAGGGGATCCCAAGGATGCAGAGAGGATACAACAGACGTTGTAATGGATGATAACGGACATAGAACTTTGTTGCCATATATTTCCGGTGTACATCATACGCGGCGGAACTTCACAAAGTTTTGTGCAGCTCAAAACTTCTTTCATGGATGAAATTCAGTGGAATGGATGCCAATGGATAGCGCATGAAACACGTAGCAATGAGTCCACAATGGATGCATAGCGTTTTCCAACACATGGCAGCGTTTTTAACATTTTGTATCCTCTTTGGCATCCGTAAGTGGGGGGACAGGGACTTTAATTGAATGTTTTTAAGCTTCATTTACAGAAAGTTTCATCTTGTAATTACTGTGGTTTTAACATAACTTTACTTGATCTTTTTTTTCTGACCATGTGAAGCAGATTTTTTTCCTTTCTCATCTTGTGTGTCCCTATTTGAAATTGATTTATTGTTTAGATGTATTATTTTTCTTCCTACTCAAAACATGTTCTCAAGCCTTCTATCCCCCCCCACACACAACACAAAATTCTAATACTTTATTTACAAAGCCCTTTCCCTGGTAGAATTACCAGGGGAAGGTGGGAGGGGAATTCTTTTGTTCTTGTCTTTCAGCCTTGCAACCTGTGGAAAGCAGATGATACTCTAGAGACTTCCATCCATTGAACCAGGAACTGGGTTTGGATCCAGCATCCACTGAAAGCATTTACAGAACAGAGTGGGAAAGAACCCCTCCCCAAGCCTGAACTGACCACACCAAATACCCACCCAGGCCAAGCCTAATGCCCAACCAGAGACCATGAAAGGAAAGGACGCTGAAAGATGGACGCATAAAAGACTAAAAAGAAAAACCTCTTTCAATCTCCCAGAAACCAGTTTAAAAAGTTTGATGGAAGGGGGGAAAGGTGGAAATTTCATTGTAATTGGAAATTTCATTGTAGATCTGAAAAATTTATTTGTACATGTTTTCTTTCTTGTATCTTTATATTGTAACAGTTTGGAATTTTACAATGGCAAGATTGCAATTTGAAGTTGGCTGGTCCAGCAAGTTTCTGCACAACCTTTGGACTTCTTGTTGGTTGGGAGGGAAAATTGTTAAAGCAGTAATATTTTGGTATTAATCTGTTTATTGTGAACTAGCTTGCTATACACTGGCAACATAACAACAGAGGTTTATCCCCTTTCACCTACCACACACAAACAAAACTGCTTCCTAAGTTTTTTTTTTTATTTTTTACTGGTTTTAAACCAACATAAACAAAACATAAAAATTAAGCCATCTTCCCATATATATACATATGATTGTTGCCGGTTTGGTTTACAAATTGTTTTTTTGTTACCTTTCGTAGTTTCCACTTAATTACAATTAACATTATATTTCCTCTCATACTTTTTCCCAATCAAATTAAATGTACGTTATATCCTTTATTAATCAAATCGTTAACTATCACTTTTATTTCATTCAATGGTTTTATAAATAATCATAATTTTTAATTAGTTTATTTTTATAACATTTCAAATATTATCCCTTCCAGGATCTATCCTAGAATCATTTGTAGATTATAAATTTAAAAAAGAGAAAAAAAGAAAATACATCTTTATATATTTATTTTTCTAAAATCTACCCATATTTCATTTACTCATGTTTTGGGTTATTAACCATTGAAATGAATAGATTCCAATTTTTTATAAAATTTGGTTTTATTAATCTCGTTTCTCTAATTTCAAATGTCTTCTTACTCATTTCAACACCTCCCAATATTTTTCTTAAATGATCTCCCCTGTGGATGGTAAACTTTCTCATTTTCCAGTTTTTTTAAGCAATTACAGTCCTAGCCACTGTTAATACATTTTTTTAACACATCAGGTTATTTCCAAAATTCTTTACTTATATATTTCAATGCAAAATTCCCAAATTAAAAAAAAATCTCTTAGCTTCAAGTCCTATCATGCCTTGATTTGGTCATTTTTTTTCCAGCCACATGTGGATTTTTATTTTTTTTTAGCAACAATATTTTTTAGATCCGCACAATGTTTTCAACAACACATATGGTAATATGAGCCAGGGTGGTCTGATGAACATTCCCCAAAACTTTTCGGAGTTTATTCCTTGAACACTTCTTGCTATTTTTTGTCGGGGGAAAGTTGCGCACCTGTAACACATTCCTTATATCAAATTTCTTTATATGCCTGTTTGCATTGTCATTATTATAATTTGAGACCACAATTTTTTTGCCATTTCCTAACTAAATCAATTCCCACCATCCAAAATTTCTCCCCAGGCAATCCATAGTTTTCTTTCAACTTATTTCTTCTTCTAATTTAAATTTTATAATCAAATATCCAATGTAAAATATTTTTTTAATCACTTTTTCATCAGCCACCTGTCAAAAATCTTATCACATCAGTCAATGTGTCATAAAAACCTTCTGTGTTTAAAATCTTTATCTTAATTTGACTGTATTTGCGCATATGAAAACAAATTCATTCTTCATACCTTGTTCCTCTAATTTTTGCATAGATTTAAGTTTCACCCTTTTTCATTCAGTATTCACCATATCTAACTGTTCCTTTTTGTATATTATAAGATAAGAAAATGCTTCAATAGTCGATAGCCAGACTGGAATTTTCAAAATAACATTGCCTTTTGTCTTCTCCCAATTTAACCACAGAGACTCCTGTATATAATGTCTTCTAAAGTACCCCTGTGTCTTCGTTCCTTTATACCATAAAAAGCATGCCACCCTCACAACAAATCATGTCCTTCTAATGCCAACAATCTCATATTTCTTAATGTTATCCATTCCTTTACCCACATCAATTTTGTAGCTTGATAGAACAACTCCATATTAGCCAAGCCAATATCTCCTCTTATTCTAGCATCTTGCAAAAGTTTTAACTTTATTCTCGCCTTTCTTACCTTGCCATATATATTTCAAACAGTTTTATATTTAAATCTTCAAAATACTCTTTTCCAAGCCTAATTGGAATTGTTTTGAAAACAAATATAAAATCTGGGTAATATATTCATCTTGACTGTTGATATTCTCCCTATTAGTGACAGTTGTAAATTTCCCCATTTGCCAGATCTAGCGCTATCTCTGTACTTAAGTTTAAGATAATTATTCTCTTTTAGTGTACTGCATCTTGCTGTCAAATATATCCCCAAGTATTTGATCTTATTCGTGACCTGGATTTTCAATAGGTCTGCTAATTATTCCTTTTGTCTTGATAACATGTTCTTTGTCAGAATCATTGTCCTTTATTTATTTTCAAGCCAGCCACCTTTCCTATCCCTCTATCTTTTCTATCAATTTTTGATGCTGTTTCTAGTGGATCTTCTCAGATGAAAACCAAGTCATCTGCGAATGTTTGCAGTTTAAATTCTTCCTTTTTAATTTTCATCCCTTTTATATCCTTTTCTTCTCTAATATTTTTCTGTTAACAGTTCCAAGGTTAACACAAAATAATAAGGGTGACAGTGGGCATCCTTGTCTTGTTCCTTTTTCTTATATCAGTAGAGCCTGTCAATTTTCCCTGTATCATTACTTTTGCTGTTTGCTTAAGATATATAGCTTCTATTGCTTGAGTAAATTTTTTAGTAAAGCCCATCTGTTCCAGCAGTAAACAAATCGCCAGTTCACATTATCAAATGCCTTCTTGTGCATCTAGAAATATCAAAGCCATTTGTTTTTCAGGATGAGCCTCAGCATTCCAAAGTGTCCAGATTACTCTCATTGTCTTTTAATTTTTGTCTCTTTGGCAGAAATCCATTTTGAATCAGGATGAATAAAACTGTTTAAATATTTTTAAGTCTTTCTGGCAATATTGAAGCAAAAATTTAAATCTGCATTTAGTAAAGAAATAGGTCCTATAGTTCTTAATTTTTAATGGATTAGCCTCTTTTGGAATAAGTGTAATATAAGCTTCTAACCATGTTTTAAGGTGTCCTCTTCTTTAAGAAAACTTCATTCATAATTCTAACAATGGAAGGTTCAACGATTCTTTTAATGTTTTTATAAAATTCTGCCGGAAGTCCATCTGGGCCTGGCCCTTTCCATTATTTTGTTTCTTGAGTGCTTCAGTTAGCTCCATCATCGTTATATTGCTTTCTAAAATTGTTTCAATCTTTTTAGGTATCTGGGGTAGATAACATTCTGTAAATACTGTTTAACTCTTTCCTCATCAATCTTCTCTTGTGTATATATTTTCTCATAATAGTTCCACATTATTTCCTTCTTCTCTTTACTACCATAGCAAACTTGGCCTTTGGTCATCTATTAATTGTAATATTTTCCTTGATTCTTTCTCCTTTCTCAATTTATATGCTAACCATCACCTGGTTTATTTGCATCTTCAAAATACTTCTGTTTAGCACCTCTACTTTTTTGTGCTAGCTCTTCTTTTTCTATTAGACCCATTTTATGTTTTGGTTATATCCATTTTTTACTTGATATCCTTTTTCTGTGCATTTTCTCTCATGTTAGAGGCTATCTTTTCATAGTATTTCTTTTCCTTGTTTAGTCTATTATCAAGCCTCTGGCATATGCCTTCATTGTATCCCATACATTCGGAATTGATGTATCTTCTTTTTTGTTTTCTCTAAAGAAAAAAGCCAGTTTTTCTCCCATCCGCAGTGTAAAGTCTTTTTCCTTTAGAAAGTATTATTTAACGTCCATCTATATCTTCTTCTTTGTCCTTTCCATTTACTTGTCATTGGATTGTGATCTGCCCAAGTACTTGTTTCAATGTTTACTTTTTGAATATTGGTTAACAATTCTCTTGACATCCATATCATATCTATTCTGGACCATGATAAATGTCTATTTGAATTGAAAGTGTATTGTTTTGGTTTTAGCATTTCTTTCTCTCCATGTATCTTTTAAGTTTATTTCGTCACCATTTTAAAAAGGATTTAGGGAGGATCTTTTCTGCTTTGCTTTATTGTTTTCTGTGCTGTATAATCCAGTTTATTGTCTACAATTCTGTTAAAATTCCCATCAAAACTATATTCAGTTTTGATGAATATAGTTTTGATGGGAGAATTTATATAGTCCAGTTCAATTATTTTCATATGTAATTTTTTGTAAAATTCTTCTTGATTGTCATTCAGAGCATAAATTTCAATCAGGAGTGTTTTATATTATTATCTTTTAATTCCACTGTTAAATTCTTCCATCATCATCAGTATATATCAATTTCGTTGGGAATATATCTTTAATATATAAGACCACTCCTCTTTTCTTGCATTGTGTCAAAGAAGTAAATATTTTCCCTAATTTTGGCTGTCTCAGCAATTGTTCATGTTGCTTTTTAATGTGTACTTCTTGTAGACAAATTAATAAATTTTAATTTCTCTTATTTATGAAAAATTTTCCTTCTTCTAACAGCTGAATTAAGTCCATTTATGTTGATTGTAATTAATTTTTTTCTTCCATGGTTAAATTTTGTAATTAGTTAACAGCTCTCATAGATCTTGGTTCGCATAGTTCTTTAGCCTCCTCCTTTACGCCTACTGCACCTTCTTCTTTCCAGTCATCATTTGGTAGTCCTCTTGGAATTCAATTAATGAAATTTCTTTTTCTGCCTCTTTCTCCTCTTTAAAAAATTCTGCATAAAATGAGCCAGGAGTTGTTAACTTCCTACTCATTTTGAGAAATGCAAGATCTTTCAAATTCTTCTAGACCTTAATCCACTTGTGAAATAACCAATTACAATTCCAAGTAAAAATAGTGGAAAAAAAAACCCTAATTGGTAGTTGTACAGCTTTACAGTTATACAGGCTCTTGTATACCTTAAGAAAAGGGCATAAGCAATACCATAAACAGACATGGAAAAAAATTGTAAAATCCCCAAAAAGGGAGAGGTAAGGAAAAAGACTAAAAAAAAAAGGAAAACAAAAAGATTATTCAGGTTCTTCAACACCTTAATCCAATTAAGAGATCTCAAATATAAAAAGATACATAAAAAAAATCATAAAGAAACCAATGTGAAAGGTAGACAAATTCCAGAAAGCCAAATCCAAATAGCTATTACGGGAAAAAAAAAAAGAATTAAGCTGATGTGGGGGGGTAGCACGGCTTAGAAAAATGAAAAAAAAGCATACTGCACTTCGTTTAATTACCCAAGGCTCTTATTATAGCTCTCTTCTCCAAAGGATGATCACCTTCTCTTTTCCTAAGATTCAACACCAGACTCCAGCTGCTAATAGAAACTCAGAAGAGCACCTGCAATAATACTCTCTAATGCCTCTTCCCTCTATCTTATCAACCAGGCAAATGTCCTTGAAACAAAGTCTTCTTTCTCAGCTTTGTTTGGTAAAAAACAACAACAGGATACTTCAAGCTTCTTGTTGGCAGTGTTACAAAGTTTCTTTAGCTTTCACTTTCCCACTCTCCTTTTCCAAGCAGAATATAATAAGAATTAATTAAAAAAGAAAAAAGGTATTTAAAAATAACTTAAGGGAATCTCTGCTTAAAATATTATAAAATCAAAAAGGAGAAAAGAATAATAACAAGAAAAAAAAAATCAGTCCAGTGTCAAAATATAAGATCATGTATAAAAAATCCAGCAATTGAAAAAAAATATTACTTTGACATTCTTGTTTAAAATCCCTGCTTAATCACTTTGTCAAGACTTTTACAGATTCTTTCTTTCACGGGTGTCCTTTCAATCTTAAAATATAAAAAAAGTTTTCACCAAACCAGCACACTCTCTCTTTTTGTTCTCTTCCGTTTCGGAGCTGTCCCAACTTCAGCAGCTTTAATGGCTGCCTCTTTGCCACTGGCAAAAAGAGCTTCTCCTGGAATCTACCAGGGACTTTGCAATATCCCTGGGATCATCAGGATGCACTCTTTACATTCACTGTCTCTTCGGGATGGTTTTAGATCCGTTTGGACCATCCAGGAGCAAAGATATCGGCAGTGACTCAGACCTCCAAAATCGCATGTCATGTTGTCGAATGACAGCTCCGCCCTCCAAAGCTGCTCCTAATTTTTGTTGTTGTTGTTTGTTGCTCCTAGCTTCCTTTTTTGTGTCTATTGCTTTTTTTTTTTTTTGCTGCCTGTGGCATTAAGGCCCAAGCAAAACTCCCTGCTAATTCATGGGGGAGGGGATATCCCCCTCAGCGCAATTCCTGAACAGATAGCAGAAAAGAGATCTCAAAATCCCAAGCCCTGACTGTGACTCACAAAAGATGCTGCCCAGTTGCCCAGTAAACTAGAACATGTTGCACTGGTGGTCCCAGGGCCCATCATGTGGTAATTTTAAAAATACTAAATAGCTGGATTGCACACTGATAAACTCAATTTGACCTGACAAACCCTGGAAGCTAAGAGGTGGGCAGATAGTAACCATAACCTTGAAAATGAGCAGTCTGTAACTTAAAGGCTGTGGAAAACCTAGAGGCTTGTACTTACAACCTGACTGTAAGCTCATTAAAAAGGTACATCAAACATCTGAGAAAATTGGATACAGCAAAAAGAAAAAAAAAAAGAAAAAAAGTTTTCCCAGACTACTAAACCTTCAGGGTTGAAAGCTTTTGGGAGCCACTGAAAGAATCCTTTTTGTTGCTGTTTTTCAGTTCCTTTCCCCTTTGCATCAGAAAAATAAAGCACACAAGTCTCCCTGATCTGTTCACTTTTAAACTTTTTTCAAAAACATTCACCTGTATTGAAAAAAAAAGGGGGGGATTGTTGGAAGTTACAATAAAAACCCCCACCCTTTATCAAGTAGGGCTATTAAAATAGTTTGGGTCAGCTTACTTTTCACAACAAAGGAAGGAGAAATTACAGGCATGAGATACAGAGAAAAAACCCTACAAACTAGCTAAAATCCTTTCCCATAGAAATCAAATAGATGGCAAGTTTATAAAACTTGTGAAAAGCAAACCAAAAGGCATGGCAGGAGGAAACATGATAGCAAACAAGCAACTACACAAGGATCAGGACCATAAAACCAAGACCCCAGGTAGAGATCCCAGAGACAGGAATTCAACACACACACATCAAAAATCTTCAAAGATTCACACCTACAAATAAAGAACCTGAAGTGTATGAGAGAGGTTTTTCTACTCACTTATTAGATTTATCCTAGGAACGCTGTGAGATTTTCTTCTTATCTGCCTTCCTATTAATAAACTGATTCTGACTTTCAATGCAGCTGACTAAATCATTTTGCATTCTCCCAGCTGGGAAATTTGAATCTACAAAGGAAAGAACTTTGCCTATTACAAAAGGGCAAGGCTTCTTTTTTCTTTCCTCAAGCATATGCATCCTCATATTACTATGTTATAAATAGAATGTTTGATTACTTGTTCTCTATTGCAGCACACAACCAAGAGGGGGAGAAATCTATTAATTTGCAGTTATTAGCTGAGATTGTTTCACACTCTACCACAATCTAGAAAAGAAACTGATAATGCAACTGAAGTTGCTGCCACAGCCATCCGTAAGCCCGTTTCCAAACCAAAGTTCTTTCCAAAGAAAAGTTTTCTTTCAAAGTTTTCTTTCCAAAGCCAAAGGTTTTAATGGTCAATGAAGGACATATCTAATTCCTAGATTTTTTTTATTATACCCTTTTATTATACTTAAGCCCAAACATTCAGCATGTTAACATTCTCAAGCAGCTGTAATAAGAGAAAGGAAATAGGTCTCTTTGCTTGATGTCACTTGCATACATGTTCATTCCTACGTAACTCCAATTAATGTTTGCTTAACAATCTACATCAAATATGCCTATAAATCAACATTTAAATCAGGGGTAAGATTCTACCAGTTCACACCTATTCACTGGAACCTGTTATTAACATTCTAAGCAGTTCAGAGAACTAGTTGTTAGAAGAAATTACTGGCCTAATCCTGTAAGTAATCTTACAAGTAGGAAACATTCTGGTGTTACTTACAGAAACTGCCTCTCCGTTAACCTTTATTACATTCTTGGCAAGACTAGACTTCCTGTCTCAGGAACTTCTCTGNATTTATGACCATTTTTCACACTTACGACTGTTGCAGAATCCCCATAATCATGAGAGGCCAGGCGAGGAGATGCATGCCTCCATGTGAGTGATATTGAGTTGGCCATGCCCAGCCAATAACATGACCACCAAGCCATGTCCACCCAGTCACATGACCACCAAGCCATGCCCACCAACTAAGTCATGCCCATAGAACCGGTTGTTAAAAAATTTGAATCCCACCCCTGATTTAAATTCATAGTATGTGTATTTTACAAATGAATTTTCTCTCAAATCATGAATTTTCAAAGATACTTCAAAATAGTGTTGAGCCACAATTTGGATGATAATCCAGATAGATTTTCCTATGAGTTAACCATATGCTGAACTTGCAATGAGGACATCAATTGGAACAATTCTGGATTAAGGTGGGACTAGGACTCATAATTCTCTCAATTTCTTGCCTGATGCCTTAACCACCATATCAAACCGGTTCTCATCAATAAGCTAGTAGCTACCAAAATAGTGGCAAATATGTATGTTAGTGATATACAAAAACAAAAGTATACAACATGACTCCTAAATGTAGTAAAAATTGTTAGGCCAATCTTCTTGGCATTTTATTAAAATAAGCATGATATAAGTAAGATGGGTATCTCTCTATTAGAAACAATCCTGGGTAATGGGACCTTGTATCTTTATTTCATTTTAAGAAACAAAGTATTGATATAACATTAGGATTATGGGCAGGAATAAGAACCAGTTTCCAGTACTGTTTCTCTTTTCAAGAGCCTCTTATAGATATGACCTATATTCTTACAAAAGAACAATGATGAGTAACATCAATCCACCATTTGGTCTGAAAAGTAAAAAAAAACAAACCACCAAATATGCCTTGGATGTAGTGACATGTAGAAACATTTAAGTTTGCTTTCTGGCAAGGAAATCACCTGTCAGGCTAAAGAACTTTTCCCATTCAGTTAACAATAATGAACTTCTGAAAACCAAATGTATCAAAAGGAATCCTTTATTGAGATGAGACAATTCATGTAGGGATTTAAAGTAATGTCTAAGATCTCTCAGGCATGCAGAGATAGATAAAACCCCTCCTCTTATCTTGAATGTGTATTTAGTAAAACAAAGAGCCAACATGTTAATTCCCCCCACCCCCTTTTTAGAATGATCTTTTTCAGAGTTTCCCAAGACACATCTCACTGTGGAATTTTTATGGTCTTTTCATCCCCTGGCTGTTTGTCCCAGTGGTGATAGATTCCAGCCATCTGGTTTTCATCCCTCCATTGTATCATGTGTAGGTTATACAAATTCAATATAAGGTTAAATATATTCAGGTTACATCAAAAAAGGATTTCTTTATCAGTCCCTCCCCTTTTCTTCTTCCATTGAAGAAATGACAGATACATGGATCTGACATCACCACTAATTACAAACATTGTCTCAAGCTTCCCATATCAACCACCATATGTGAGTATCCATAATAGTTGTCCAAAATTCCATGCTGTCACTAATCCTAAAGATTTGTCTAGTCTTGTCCAAATCATCACTTTCCTATTTCTATCATAAATTTTGGCAGACTGTAAGCTGCTCTTAGAGAAATTTATGTTTTGGTATTATGCAATATGGTCTATAGACTAACTTGGAAAAGAATTTAGGGCAAATAACAACTTGCCTATCAGGAAGGACAGCTATAATATTGTGGCATGAGGTTTTTTTCAACGTTCTATTTTAATTCCATCTACATATTTTTATGGAAAATAGAAAACATAGTTCCATAGATACCATGGACTGTAGCAGTTAATCAAAGACATTTCTCCATGTTAGTTATCTGAAAGCTATCTGAAGGCATCTGGCAAGCTGCACAGAACACATGTAAATGAACAATATATTCATTCAGAATTACATACATCTGAAAAGGAGGAAAATCGTCCAAGGTCATCAACATGGATTTTCCTCATCTATTCTTTCATTACTTACTACTACAACAATATGGAATTATTGCATGAGATTTACTGCTTTTTCCCCAATGGGGATGGGATACAGAACTCAAGAGAAAGCTGGTTAAAATCCTCACTTGTATCCTTGAAAGGAACCTTTTTAAAATGGCTCAAGATTTACAATAATTGCCTCCAAACACTTTTGGCTAAAGCAAAAATAATAATTTGGAAGGTGCAGAAGCATTTAAGTTTAAATATGGAAATTACAGGCACAAATCTTATTTAACTTCATCTTGAGCTTGCAAAGTTGTTTTTGTAAACACTTGAAATGTACCATTTGAAACATTTGAAACTTAAAAAATTAAGAGAAAGAAGAGGGAGATAAAGAAGAGTAAAATTATAGGCATAAATCTGCTCCCATGTTGATATATTACTTCTATTAGACAGTTTTATGTTCAACATATCTTAGACAAAGAAGTCTAATGAATATTTCATATTCCCTATTTTTTGAGAGGTCTCGAGAGGACTTTTAAATAAAGCTTTTGGAGGACAGATCTAGGAACACATTCTGTTGCTAAATCTCTAATCTTTATCCAAACTAGATTTATGTAATGGTGCTGTATCAGGAAGGAAAGAAGGCTGAGACAAGGATAGTAGGGCCTATTCTTAAGTCATGGAATACATTTACATTTTAAAAGCAACTTTTCTTGGGAGACCAGTCCATGCAGAACAGATCTGGACATGCACATACATGCAGAGACACAGAAGAAAATGCCTGGAAATAAGTTAGTTAGAATAATTAAGGTGAGCAGACCCAACAATTCTGCAAGAGTGACCTTCCATCTATGCTTGCAGTTCAGAAATACCAGTAATATCAACTTTTAAAAGTATAAAGGTATCATGATGATATGAAATCCATGTGCCATTCTTTGAAAGTAAAGAACCTCATCATCACTTCATCACTCGATATGAGAGATAACTAAGCTGCCTTCTGCATCAGAACATAACTGAAGTCAATAGATGCAAATGAAGGCAAGCCATTGGAACATTTACAGGAAAATAGCTAGGAAGTAAAATGGGATCAAATTAAAAAAAACTCTGTGACAGGCATTTTCTCAAAGTTTCCTTTTATTAGAGTAGGTATACTGGCACATCTGGGAAAACCCGAATCTGAGAGTTCCAGGTTTTCCCTTAATAATTCAAAAATCAAAATCCAACCCCTGCACCCATCAATCCATCACATGATCCAATCACCAATCGTCCCAACTTGAGACATCATTTCAACCATTCCTCCTCCAAGTTAAGGAATAACATGACGTTGACCAAAAAGAAGAATGCTATTATATCTTACTACCAACATTCTAAAATCCCCCCCTCTTACATTTTCAGGCACAGGAATGTGGCACCATGGAAGCTTCTGGTTCTAATATGGCTTCCAAAGGTGACAAGCACTCCCCCCTGAAAAAAAAAATGTTCCGGAAAATAAAATAGACAAAACAAAATAAGGGGTTAATGCCTAGTCCATCCAGTCACTTAACCCCCTCTCCCACCGCCCAGGAGGACCTTTTGGCTTATCAGGGAATTTACCATAAAATTGCTTCATTAATCTATCTGCTTTTACATCCTAACTTTTCACCCAAATAGCTTCTGACAAAGGCTACCCTTTCCGTGGACCAGATACTGTATCCTGCCCCTGATTAATCTAGAGTCAATAATTTTCTTAACTTCATAATATATATCACCTTGTACAACTACAGGTTTGGGAGGAGCAGCTGGGATAGGTCTCAAAGTGGAGGCTATTGCTGGTTCTAATAAGCTGCTGTGAAATACCAGATGTATTTTGTTACATATTAGCATACTTGAAATACCGTGTTCTGATTGGTCCACTAATACTCAAAGATGATTGGTGCTTTTAAGTGACGGTGATTGGTCAACAATTGCCAGCCAGTGATTGGCCCACCTAACGGGGAGATTCAAGGAGCCATCATTGGCCACAAGCCATGAGCAGCCTCTATAAAATAGCTGCCGTGGCTCCGCAGTCAGACTGATTCCAGGAACCAAATAATAAGCTGAAAGTGATGCTGGTCTCCACTCTCCTTTTTCCAGCAATCTAACACTGGCAATGAAGGTGGGATTCTGAGACAAAGAGACCAGTTGAGGACGTGGTAATGAGAACCGAGCAAGATGAAATGGCTGGCACCAACTTGCCACCCGCACCGTTTAACCCAGCGACAGAGGACTGGGAATCATACATTGACAGATTCCTCATGTTTCTTGAGAGCAATGACCTACAGAGAATCTCCGACAACAGAAAAAGAGCTGTGTTCCTGACACACTGGGCCCGCAGTGTTCAAGATGGCCAAAGCATTGGCCAAGCTTGAGGATGTAAAGCAGATGGCCTGGCCAGATTTGGAAAAAATACTGAAGATCATTATGCACCAACCGTCTCCAGCCTTATTTGGAGACATGAATTTTACAAACGGGACCAGAGAGAAGGTGAGAGCATTGGAGATTTTGTAGTGGCTCTAAGGGACATTGGGGGGGCATGCAAGTTCCTCAACATGGATGAAGCCATGAGGGACTGTGTGGTCCTAAGCCTGAGAGACCTCACCTTGCAAAGCTGGCTGCTAACCCGACCAAATATCACAGTCACTGAGGCCATCGCTGAGGCCACGGCAGCCAAAGCCACCAAAAAATCAGCAGACACGATACGGCAAATGAATACGGAAAACCAAAAAACACCGGCAGAGACAAGCCAACCCTGGGAGAAGAAACCAGAGACCACAAACACCATGCCCACAACATCGACGTCTGTCTAAAACCATTATGGCAAGGAAAATACACCAGCTCCAATTGAAAAAAAACATAAGAAGAATCGTAACGCGATTCCATCGCACCAGGTACATAGACACCTCCCTCCGAGCATTCCTACATCATTCGGCACTCAAACGACACATACCAAGGGAGCAACCGAAAGACTACATCCCAGATAGGAACAGCACCCCCTCCAAACAAAAGAAAAGACCAGGAGTACCGAGAAACAGAAGCAAATGGGCCCAATGAAAACTTACAGAAGTAAGAACACACCAAGACTATAACATCTTGCCTCAGCCAACAGACCAGAAGTACATTAAATCAAATGAAGGCCACCATCGCAGATAGAATACCTCTGGTCTCATACCTGTCTAATGGTATCAATGAACACACTAAAACTAACTGAGCATATAATAGAACTGGAAGGCCATACAAAACTGACCCTCAAAGACTACCATAACCAGCACCCGTATCAACGGACACTTCCAAGGTAACTCAAAAGCACACCATAATCCCTTAACCATATAGACTGATGACCAACCACTGACTCGAAATGTTCAACCCTGGAATCAGATGATGATATTCAACAGGCTGATCATCGAAACACTTGGAAAAACCTTAGACTTCCAGACTTGATGAAAACTATCAAGACGGAGTCACCACCATCTAATTTCGAAATCTACCATACCCCAATCAATAAAGGCAATGATTCCTTCACATTAAACAAATCGATAGCAATAATAACACTCATGCCACAGAGGTATTGAAACCAATAGACCACGCAAATGAAACCCCAATTACCCCAATTAAGCCATTAGGTCCTAAATCTCGAGACACAACCACCGTAAACCATTACTACAACAAAGTTGCAACCCCTTTCTCGTAATGAACATCTTTACATTTCATTGGAGAAATTCTTCGCAAAGTCACCTTGCACAAGTGTACCAGAAAATCAGCTCCCCCAAAACAGCAGACAACAAACAATCCACCACAGTATAGCAATAAGATCATGATAAGCCATCTTTCTACAAGGAAAAAGGATGTCCCAATACTTCAGATTCTTATCACCCAATACAAGAACCAACTGACACATCCAGGAAAGTCTTACTAAAATTTCAGAGCGGAACTCAAAACGTTTAAAAAAAATCCTTACCACTTCTATAAGTCGAATCCTCGTACTCAAATACATAAAGTCATCCAACCACAATCAGAATAATCAAAGCAAAAAACTCCCAGCCCAAAAAACAAAACAACTACAAACATTGAACTCATAATTCTAATTGTTTCTGCCACAAAGCAACGACACAACACTACACATTAGATAAGACACTACCTGACCTGACAACAAGAGACTGCTTCCAAAAATTAAAAGATGCTACATCTGAAATCGTGTTAACCAATAATCAAACCACGCCCACTAACATGCACCTGTGATGCATCACCTTCGCCTCAGACCTACTAAAGCCCACACGCTATTCAATGGACGGAACAGCAATCACCTTCATATTCCAACACGTCCAAAGCAGAAAAACTACAGCCAGTTACAGGAGACTTACATCAATCTGCAAACAGTTTCAGAATACTCTACCTTAACTTGTACCCACTAATCACTGATCATCAAATCACTCTTAGCAATACTCCAAAACTAAGTCACCCCAAACAATCACTCCCTCACTGAATATGATTGTCCAATTTCCTGCCCATACAAGATTACATAATTATTCACCGCCATAAGACACTCACACGCCTACCCTGACCGTACTCCCAACACAACTTGGAATATCCAGCACCTACACATCACACTACAAATTACAACATTACCAAACCACCCAAACATGGACATCGTGAAAGAAACCGCAAAGACAAAAAGATGGCGTATTTAAATTAGAATAATGTGCTGAAAACGAGACAGACAACTTAACATAATAACCGATGAACCTCAATTGTTAAAATTGTATTCTATGGATGGGAACATACCCGAACTATTACAAAAACCAATACTGATATTTCTGCATAAGACACCCATATCATACAATGAAATCCCTGTCTCAATCAATGTTATCATACAGATATAAGGATATGGAATGGTAAACCTGGCACAAATGCCAAAATCCCGGCCACACCTCCTGCTGCACCGTCTCCCCCCCCCACTCCCCCACCCCCCACAACCCCAACCACCAACCATGGAACCCCACCCCCCAAAATGGAAAAACCAAGACCCTGTCCGAGAATACCACATAATTTCGCAGCCCACAAAAACTCACATTTTTAATACTAGACGCTATACTTGATTGAACAAATTCATGACCTCCAACAAACCATCATCAACAGCTAAGAGGCTTTCGCAACACATGTCTACCTATATTTTCAGACAACAGACCCTTCACACTAATTGACATTGAAAGTTCCTCAACGAGCACACATAAGCATGCTTTGAAAAGCCGCCGCGCTCACAACGTGTTGAACCGCATGTCCGATATGCAAAAGAGACTTACATAGAGAAAAGCATGGGAATTAAAAGAAAATCACAAAATCTCACATACAAAAACACATCAACCTAATCCACAACAATATAAAAGCCACAACTATTGATGCAAAAATTAAAGATCACCTATCAATACACCCCACCTACACCCTGAAAAACTCACAACTCCTCAACAAACATCACACATTTGAACGGGACCTATTACCAAAATCTCACGGCACCCATGCCGCAAAATAACCCAAAACAGACCGCATACAGACTAAAACAGACGAAAAGCTGAGGGAACACATAGATCAACTAGATCACAACATATAAGAAAAGAAATACTAACACCCCAGATACAAAGAAAAGAACACACACAACGCCAACACAGAAACATAACAAACAAATTTAATCAGACCCAGAAGAGAAGACCCTCAAACAGAATAAGAGAGAAGAACCATCCATTACACAAAAACACCGCAACAAATCCTAACAACAAACTCCAACCAAGTCAATAGTCCCAAAAAACCAAATACTACCGAGTGACTTTAGATAAACACAACAAAACATCAAACCATCTGGAATGCAGCCAAGTCAACCTACAGCCAGCACCACGACGCAGACTGCTCCACCTTCAGGATTTCCACGGATAAAATGGAAAACAGCTCCCATCAAAACTCCAAGAACAACAACAGGAACTAGCCCATCAATATGACACCCATAAAACCACTTACAATTACTACGTAACTATTGCTAAACAATGCAGGTTTACATGATTAGCATACTGAAATACCTGTTCGATTTCCACTAAACTCCAAAGAATATTCTTTTAGCACCTGAATTCAAACATGCGCCGGTGATTGCGCGCCTAACAGCAGAATTCAAGATTCATTCCTGTGAAGCCGGCAGCCCGCATCCTTCTATAAATAGCTCCCGCCACATACATGATTCCAAACCAAATTAAAAAATAAATCACACTTCCCAGTCCCTTCTTTCCACATCAAATAATTTACCTAATATGGTGGAACTAAAAACTGAACAGTGACGGTTAATTCTAAACTTAGAAAGACCAAGGATTCCATTTTTTTAACTATATAATCTTAATCTAATAGTATTGATAATATACTTGTACTCCCATTTAAATGTGTTGAGAGAAGATCTGTCTGGTATATTTTTGCATTCACAGCTCTTCTACTAAACTCTTTTGTGTTGGTTTACCCACCATTTTATAATAGTCCATCCATCTGTTAGACATAAATGATGTTCCCTAGTTAATTCAAAACAATAATCATCCAGAATAATTGAAAAAAGGTAATCTGTCATATTACTACACTATTATAGCACTTCTGACAATTATAATAAGTCGCCCAATTCTTTATAATTACAAACATCTAATGCATTCCACCATTGCATTCGAACATTCTGCTATCAAAGTACGATAAATGCCAACTAACCTTGGATGTCTAATAGACTCAAAAACTCCTCCGAAACTTTAGCAGTAAAATTGACTCTGCTATCTATAATTATCACCAGTAATGCCATGAAGCCTGTAAATATGCTTTCACAAAAACCTCTTCACTTCTTTCAAAACTGTCCTATTACAACGCTTGAAATGGTGCTTGCTTGAGAATAAATCCATTATCTACCACTTTCTTATTCAACATTAAAGTCCATGGCAAACTCATCCAGGGTTTCATGGTTTCAACATGGAACATGTAGAACCCCCAGGTTATTCCCCGGGTCATTCTTCATGTAGCCACAATATGAACAAGCTTCTTTTACTATCCCCACATGTTTTCATCCTTGACACCAAAATGTTTCTGCTAAATGAGAGTCTGTAAAACTGAAATGGCCCCTAGCAAAATGTCAAACTGACTACACATTACAGCCCATTGTCTGGATGACCCATAGTCTCCAAAATAACCACAAAACCCATAAACCATTACATTAAATCCCAGTAATCCTTCACAACATCACGTTATTACACAGTCTTAAATCACAAAGTAAAAATGAGGAAAAAAAAAACCAAACACAAAACCGCATTGCACGAATTCAAGCACCAAATAATTAATCTAACATTCCAAGAAAGAACCCAGGAGAGTCCATGAAGAATCAGCAAAGATAAACCTCTTCAAAAAACATAAATTATCCAGAATTCTACTATCAATACAACTAGATACATCTCCACTGCACTCAGATCTGAATCTCCTGCTTAATAACCTCTTTCCCTAACCTTCTCCTGGTAATCCTAGAGAATAATCCTGGATCCCCTTACTGCTCACTCCTCTCCCCTCCGCTCTTCCACCACCTCTGGAGCCACACTCCCACTCCCTGTTGGCTGTTCCTCCTCTTCCTCAGAATCAGTCTCCACCAGGGGCATGACATAGTCTCATACTGATTGGCACATAAATCTTACTTCCTTTCCATGCCAGTCCCTCCCTCAAAGTTAAGTCCATTTGGTTCTCTTTGAACCAAATATTGGTTGACAGTGTTACTTTCAAATCTGCTGTTAATTTATCTTCTGGGAGGTCAGAATGGCATTTGGCTTGTGCCCTAGTGGTTGCTTGCGCTGCTGGTTGGGCTTCAGAGATCATTTCATGTACTATTTCCTCTCGTCGGCTATCAAATTGGGGTTTTGTGGACAAGGCATCTGCTAATAGATTTCCCCCCCCCCGAATGTATTTTAGTTTGAAGTTCAAGTGCTTAAAATATTGAACCCACAGGACTTGTTTAGGAGAAAGTTTTCAAGTGAAAGTGAAAGTTTTTCAAATGAAAGTTTTCATTTGTAAAGCTTCAAGGATTTTGTGATCAGTCCAACTTTGAAAGGCTCACTAACTCTCTTGAGGAAATGTGTTCAAGATAAGAGAGCCCATTGTATACAGCAAAAGCTTCTTTCTCCCAGACTTCCCATCTGCGTTAGGTGTCCATTAACATTTTAGACACATAAGGTATCAGCTCATTTTGAGAGTTCTTTTGAAGTAGAATTTCTGCTACAGCCATGTCAGTGGCATAAGCTTGGACTATAAAGGGTCTATTTGGATCAGGATATTGAAGGATGGTTTCCACTGCAAATAGACACTTTAATTGTTCAAAGGTTTTTTATAGTCCATTGTCCAAGTGAGAGGTTGACTAGGCTTTGGCTTGGTAGGAAATGGTCCAGTTTTTAGTAGCTCCATTAAAGGGAGTGCCACTTCCACAGAAGAAGGGATGAAATGTCTATAAAAGTTTGCAAAGCTCAGAAAACTTTGTAGTTGCCTGTGCATTCATGTGGGTTGCCAATCCAGCACAGTCTTTATTTTTCCAGGATCCATTTCAATCACTTGATTTGACACTTGATAGCCCAGGTAGTCCAAAGCCTCCTTGTGAAATTCTCATTTTGACAGCTTTGTATAAAGGTTGGCATCTTAAAGTTTTTTCAGTACCTATCTGACTAGTTTCCAAATTCCACTAAATATAAGAATGTCAATCAGGTAAACCAGGATGCCCTTATACATGTAGCACCTCATTTATTAGCTGCATAAAAACTGTGGTGAAGTGCAAAAGGCATGACTCAGAATAGGAAACTACCCAGTGGGCAGTTAACAGCCATTTTCCATTCATCTCCTTCTCATTGCAGACTCGGTAATAGGATTCTCTTAAATCCAGCTGAGTAAAAATCTTGCCTTTTGACAAGTGGTTCAGCAAGTCCTTCATTAGAGGTAGGGAGTATGTATTTTGTACACATGTGGCATTGATTCCATGGAAATAACGCATAATATACACACACCCCCATCTTTCTTTTCTTGAAATAATGCTGGAGCTGCCACTTTTGATTTGGCTGTCTCAATAAATCCTGTAGCTAAATTTGCACCAATGTATTTTCTCAGTTCAGCCATCTTGGCAGGCATCATTGAGTACATTTTTGATTTTGGCAGCTTGGCCCCAGGTTTTATTTGGATGGCACAATCAGTGGTCCGATGAGGGGGGAGGATATTGCATTCCTCCTCAAAAAATACTTCAGCTAAATCTCCACATTCCTTAGGAACTAGGGTCTTACCTGGTGGTTAATCTGAAGTGGTAGCTGCCGGTTCTGGCAGCTGGCTCATGTTGAGAGGTAGGTGCTTGCCAGGGGGAACAGGAGGCAGTGATTCACCTCAATTATGATTTTTTGGAATTCATCTTCACACTTAATGGTAGGGGCCCACTTGTCTAGCCTAGCCAGACCCAGAATGACAGCTTCTGACATTTTTGGTGCCAGTACAAATCAAATAAGTTCACCATGTCTTCCCATTTCTAATCTGACTAATTCTATAACTTGGGTGGCTGGTATTCCCCCAATCAAAGTTCCATCCACCTGTTCAAATCTAATTGGGTGTTTTAAGGCCCTGTCACACTGGCCGACGGATGCAAAACGTTTGTAAAAATGACACAGCGGATGAGAAAAATGTTCCATCCATTGTTATCCGCTCTCAAAAGGGGCAAAAATTTGCATAACCA
>BHFT01028371.1:0-18935 GCA_004320025.1 Laticauda laticaudata | reverse complement strand
TTTCCGCTGGAGCGGATGCGAGTTGCGCGGATGCGCAGCGGATGCCTAGCAGATATAGCGGACGGGTTACGGATGACTACGGATGTATAACGCATGTTCTCCATATGCGTAGTGGATGTAGAATGGACGCGTTGGATACATTTTCCGTTCAAAAAGTTTTGAGCAGCTCAAAACTTTTTGAGCGAATGAAATGTCAGTAGACGGATGGTGGACGGATAGAGAGGATGAAAAACGGACACAGTGAGTACAGAATGGATGCATCGCATTAACCAATGGATGGCAAGTGTTTCTCTCCGTTTTAAATCCTCTTTCTATCCATTGGTGCTGTGTGACAGGGGCTTTAACAACTGAGTGTTTCAATTAATGGAAGCAAGAAAGATTTTACATGGTGCAATGCTCACTTAACTGTCTTGCTTAGCAATAGAAATTTGGGGCTCAGTTGTGGTCATAAATTGAGGACTGCCTGTGATGCAATCATAATCCCAAGGGGCAAAAAAGAGATGGATCTTAAAGAATCAACAAATGGAAGAGATAAAAATAATCACTTTAAAAATGGAAAAGGGGAGAGGGAGAGAGAGATATTTGAAAGAAACTAAATAGGAGTGTGGAAAAAAACTGAGCATATTCAGCAGAGAATGCACGCTGACTGTTGATGAAAGAATAAAGGATCAAAGTATATGGTTAGCTGGCTCAAATTCTAAGCAGCTATTTTCCATAGTCAACATTTTTCCTGATCTCACTTATATCAATAAATTAAGTTTAATCCCTCCTGACTTCTCAGGTACATCAGCATTTTATTGGCAACATTTCAGTAATGGCTTGCCATTGCCTTCTTTAGAGAAGTTTTTGATTCCACCTAGTTCTGGAGTTTGGTGTGATCCTGCTTATTTTCTAAAATTAGCTAAGGTCAGTCAGATATTCCCATTTTGGTGGATCCTGCTTATATAGCCAATAATTAAAGAATGATTTGAAGAATAATTAGATCATTTTCAAAATGTTTTCTGTAAGATCAGGATTCTAGCTCAGCCTTTACTGCAGACATCAGGTGTTCCTAACCTCTTTAGAAGTATACAATTTCATTTTCTGGAATTTCTAGCCAGTGAAGGTACATCTAGCTAGGCTGTTAAAAACTAGCATAGGTTGAGGGATGATTGGGAACTGGTCCATTAATAGTAATTGGGTTGGCTGCTGGGGACTCACAGGAACTTGGGCGATCCCTAGCTAAGACTCTGCAGGACTCAGTGAACACCCAAATCCCACTCCTGGCTGGCCCCACCCTGTGCTGCTCCACCCTGCCCCACCCTACCTTGTAGATAGCCTTTGCCAGCTGTGGTCGCCTTTGTGTCAGCTCAGGAAGGAGGGTAATTCGATTGTGTGTGTGTGTGTGTGTGTGTGTGCGCGTGTGCACACGCATGCATGCAAGAGAGAAAGAGATGATAGCAAGAAAAGGAGAGAAAAAGAGAAATGAGAAAATGATGGAGGGAGAGAAAGAGAGAGAGGAAAAAGAGAGAAACAATTGAGAGTGAAGGGGGAGACAGGGAGAGAAAGAAAGAAAGAAAATCTTCTCATACCTATGATGAAAACAATGGCAAGCTAGATCTCTTGTCAAAAAACCTGCAGTTTGCCAGAAGGTACAAACTGGAAGCAAGTCTGTGTTTTTTTTTTTAAGGAAATAACAGAGACAGCAAAATATACATCTGAAAATTATTTATTATTTATACTTTTGGATAATGCATTATGTATGTAAGGCTACAGAACGTTTTCCCATTCAATTAACAAGAATGAACTTCTGAAAACCAAACCTATCAAAAGGAATCCTTTATTGAGATGAGACAATTCATGTAGTTCAAAGCAGCGTCTGAGGTCCCTCAGGCATACAGGGATAAGGGAGTTTAGAACCCCTCCCCTTATCTCGATATGTATTTAGTGAAACAAAAGCCAGTATGTTAATTCCCCCCACATCCCTTCTGTTGAAACTATCTTTTTTACAGTTTCCCAGGGCATACCTAATTTTCCCCCACCCCCTTTTTAGAACAAACTTTTCTAGAGATTACCAGGACACATCTCACTGTGGAATTTTTATGATCTTTTCATCTCCTGGCTGTGCCTCTCAGAGGTGATAGGTTCCGACCATCATGCATTACATTTGCAATTCAGGATGGTTTATCAGGGTATTTTAGATGGAACTTTCGGAGTAATGTGGGTGCTTCAGGACCAGTTCTGCTGAGAATAGACATTTGAGTTTCTTGAATGCCGCTTGGCATTCCATTGTCCAGATAAGGGGTTGCAGCATAGAGAGATGCGGTCTTAACATCTTCTGAGTCAACGATGGACTCGGTATGTTAAGGGATGTGCGTGAATATGTAGGGCACGTATGTCACTGATTCTTAGGAAAAGTACTCATATGATATAGGCAGCAAACTATGCCAGACACAGGAGAGAGCTTCATTGAGGAGTGCGTTGCGCTTGCGATATGCTGCGATCGACTGATTCAAAGGTAAGTGTGCGACAGTACCATACTAGTGGGCATGTGTATTCTAGCCACTCAACACGCTGAGCCATCAGACTATACTGTGCTGGAGGAATTGCTGGAGAGCGTGCTCGTGAGAGCATGAGTATTAGCACACATGGTGCGGAACTACAGATGAGCGCTAGTAGTCTGTAGCTGGTCAGCGCAGATAGTATTTCTGATGGTTATACTATCAGCCGTCCATCGCAGACATCGTTCATGACAGTAGGTACGAATTGCTATAGTGACGCAGGAACAGGAGATTATGTACCCATTAACGTAGTCTCAGTCTGCGGTACAGAGACTCGAGTGTGTGTACACACACTATCGGAGGCAGGTACTGCATGTGTACTAGATAGCACTCGCAGCACGGAGTACTATCACGCATCACACATATATGTAAGTGTATGCGAGATCGCGTCTTTGCATATTGAACAGGTAATATTGTTAGATTCAACAGTAGACATCTGTATTGTGGGCTAAGGTATGCGATAGCCATAAGTAGCAACACTGATCAGAATCTGTGATAGATGATGTGTTATATTCATCTATCAGCAGGTGTCTATCCTGGCGAGCCACGCCACAGTTGAACACTTAGATCTGAGTAGAGCCAACACCCTAGACTATTTTGGTATATATATATCGGGTGATACATCGACAGCACACACTAGGCACTCACACACGTGTGTACAGCAGCGCGGCTAGACATGGCTCGGATGACAACCGTAGTTCTACGCATGCGTGAGCCGGCTAGCACGTGGCCGCACACACCACACACGTGAATGATACGTACACGTCTTCTGTGAGCTTGCATACTAGGATATGAGCATCGACGATTTACGTATGCGTAGAACTGGGGCGTGATATGGAATGATCTATCTGAGCGAACTCTCCATACCCATTCTACGGAATGTTACACTTGTGTTCACGACGACAAGACACACCAGAGTAGTGTATGTCCTTTCTTTATCTTTCCTCTGACGTGAAAAAACATGGATTCGAGGCTTGACACGGCCGTAGTAATGATAGTGCGATACTATGTACGCGCGAGTATTCACGATGGAGAGTCGAGATATGAAACGATCGACAGGAGGAATGAGAGGTAGGATATGACATACGTGGAGGCGAGAGAATGTGATGCATCTGTATACTACTGGTTCCCCTAACTTATTTTCAAATGGTTCTGTGGTAAACCCTAGCTGCTCCAACCCCCAACCATATTACTTACGCAACATTAGTGATCCGAGCTCAAGGATGCAGGCTCGCTGGAATCCGGCGATTGCCACGCATTATATATAGGTTGATCCTAAATGTTCTCTGCACGGGAGGATTTATTGGGACATTGGTGCAAGATCCTAAGATCCGAAGCGAACACTTGGAGGGCAACTTAGTCTATATATATAGATAGAAATCACATATTAGGGATGTCAGAGCATTTGGATTCTATCATCACCAAGTTCGACGGGGATCCGGATCCCAGCAGCTACTCAGTCTTCTGATTATATTGTCTCGAGGGAGAGCTGAGATCGTTCCAGATAAGTAGAGATAGGACTGGGTGTTCTGAGGCAGGAGTATATAGAATGCATTCTGCTGCATGGGTTGTCCTCCTTGTAGAGATATATATATATAAGGAGTCATGGTGTAGTTATATAATACTTCCCTCTGGGTGGGGGATCTTTTCAAAACTTATGACAGATTGCGGAGTACATGAGTTTAGTGAATGTCTTATCTCCACCTGCCATCTGCATCATTACCATGTTCCATCTAGTCAGGAAGGGGAGGCACATAGAGATATAAGGTCGATCATTTTAGTTCTATCTTTGAACCAACAGACTAGCGATAATCCTCTGCAGTCGACTCGGGCGAGCCGAGGTCCAGCATAAATTCTTGGTAATAGAACTTTCAGCTAGTGGTCGCGACTGGCCTTGCTTAATATAGATATATATACAAGGTGGAGAAATATAGAAGTGGGAGATAGAGAGAGATCCATGGAAGCCGTGTTGAGATGTAATTCGTGGGGTGTTGACGATTATGACGCTGATCAACAGCGAAGGTCTCACACCACACACATTTTGGAGCAGAGAAAGGAGCTATAACCATCCAATCTGGCTGCTGCCCCTGTCAAAGGGCCAGGTGCTGAGCGACTCGTATATCAGGATCCAAGTTAGGGTTGTGGAATTCCCGTGGTCCATAAACATGCTTCCATAGTAGGTAGGACTTGGCACCAGAAAATTATCCGAGTGGTTACGTGGAGAATACAATTTGTCAAGGTGGGACCTTCCTGCAATTGTAATGTCCCTGGGTTGGCCGCAGAGATTGAATGCCCTGAATAGGTTCTGGAAGCATTTAGGAGGTTGGGATACCTGATATGGCTAGTCTTGGTCATTCAAGACTTGTCCTGCTGGCCTGATCATTCTCAGCTGAAAATCTGGTTTGTGGAAACTCGATAGCGGTCTCTAGCTCGTTGACCTCCCAAGCTCTCAGTCGGTCTTTTTAGCGTTGGCAGTCCTAGATGCATCCTCAGAGGTTCCAGGGCTTTCCACGAGGCTAATTTAATGTACCGTCTCAGTTTGGTATTGGCCAGTGGTCTCTTACCCGATCCTTCCTGATGCCGGTTAGGGCCTCGAACTCCAGATCTATTATCTGGTTCACAATTGCCCCAGAGGTGAGTAGGTTACTCTTCTGTGTTTCTTCCGTCCCAGCTGTCTCTCTTTATCCAACCGCTAGTGAGACACGCGGGGGCTTGTGGAGTTTCGTAGGCAGCTTTCCGCTATCTTATACGATGTTCTCCCCAGCAGTTCAATGCCTCGCCTTGGTCCTTTGCATGTAACTCATTTATTTTCCTTTCTTTCCTTCTTTCCCTCAGTAGAGGAAGGTCTTTTTATAAAAAAAACAACACATTTTTATCCTCTCTGGGCTGACCTCGTATTGCAGCCCCTGCTTTATGTGCATGAAGGTACCAAAACCAAACCTATTAAATAGGAATCCTTTATTGAGATGAGACTAATCCATGTAGGAATTTCAAAGAAGTCGCTAGGGTCTCTCAGCGCATAAGGGATAAGGGATTATAGAAACCCCTCCCTTTACATCTCGATGTGTATTTGTGTAAACAAAGAGCCAGTATCAATTCTTCCCCATCCCTTCTGTAGAAACAATCTTTTTTACAGTTTCAGGGAGGCATACCTAATTTTCCACACCCCTTTTAGAGAACAAAACTTTTCCAGAGATTACCAGGACACCATCTCACTGTGGAATTTTTTGATCTTCTCATCTCCTGGCTAGTGACTATGAGAGGTGATCGGTTCAGGCCATGGTGGGTTTGCTCCCTCCATTGTATCATGTGTGGGTTATACGCATCGGTATAAGATTAGGTTAACAATCAAGAAAGAGAGTTCGTGTTTGTGTAAGTTTCCCTCCCCTTTTCTCTCTTCCTGAAGAAATGACCCGTAACGGAGTCGCAAATCATAAAAAAACTGCCAAAATACTGTATGAAATGCTAATTACTGCTGAAATTTTTTTTTTCCAAAAAGTTATCTTTTATTTTTATCTTACAAACATCTATATGGTTTGTAAATCACGTGGTTCAGGTATTTTTACATTTCCATAGCAAACTTGTTTCCTATAAACTATCTATCTTACATAAATGCAGTTTCTTATCATTCATCATTTTCACATCAATTTTCAAAAATATCGTTTTGTTGTTTTCACTATTTTATGCATTAATCTTAACTTATCCTGTTTTCTTTAATTATACTCTTATCTTCTTCTGAATCTATAATCTCATTCTTAATCTATATTCACTATATTTTTTGTACTTTTTTATCTGTCATATTTGCAATTTCATCAACATATTCTTATTTCATTATATAAATAAATTCCATTTAAGTGTTAATAATTCCAAACATTTCCCCTTAATTATCTGTTGAGGGCACCACCTTTTTGTCTTACACATCAATTTACTCCCCTTTAACTTGTATTAAAAATTACCATAAATAATCATTTTTAAAGTTATCACCTAAAATACTACATACTCACATAATAAATTTATAGGTATCTAGGAAGGTTCCTACATCGCAGTGAGGGGTTTGAGACCGGTGTGGAACCTGTGTGGAGGGTGGCTTGCTGTGTTTGATTGCTGGGGTGTCTTCTCATTGGTTGGGGCCTGGCTGTGATCTGATTGGTGGGGGGTGGCTGTGGTTTCCGATTGGTTGGGGGTGTGATTTTGTTTCAGGTGGGGCCTTGCTGTGGTGGTAGTATCTTGTGTGGCTTTCTCAATGGTGTGGGTCTGGTGTCATTCTTCATGTTAGGTAATTGATGTTGTTAATCGAGCGGGTGGTTTCCAAATGGGTGCTGTGTAGCGCCTCATTAAACAACCATCACCTGTTGCAGTTTTGTCACTGGTATATTGTTTCAATGCGTTTGGATATTTCTTAGAATAGCCAATTTTTATCACAATTAGCAATAAAATAGATCGGCCAACTCAATTATCAAGAGGCTTTTTGAGCATACTAAACAAACATCACAGTGTTTGCTTCTCAGGCGTGAGCTTCATAATATTCCGAGAGTATGCCAAAATGACTTCTAACATGTGAATTGTCTCTTTGGACGAGAAATCCATTTTGATCATAGTATGAATAAAATTATTAAGTATCTTTTTAGTCTTTTTCTACAAATAGGCAAAGATTTAATATTCTGAGTTCAATAAAGATATAGGTCTATAAGTGTTTAACTTCTGAGTTCAATAAAAGATGTAGTCTGTACCTTTCTCTTTGGTATAAGGTGTAAATAATCACATTAACATAGTCCATTCAATTATTTTTGTTTGTAATTTTCTATAGAATCTTTTTGTTGTATCATTCGAGCTTTTCCATCTGTCTTTAGTAACCAATTAAGCCCATTTATAGTGTTAATGTGCGTAATCAATTTCTTTCATCCATGTTAAACTTAAAGAGGGTTGATTGCTCTTGTAGATTCTCAATTCTTGTTCTCTGGGTTCATCACGCCTGACCTGCACTTCTTATTTCCAATACTGCTCATACACTACCTCTTGAACTCATATATAACCTTCTTCTTTCTTCTTCCTCTTTTCTCTAAAGTATTCTAAGTAGAATAAGTCTCCTTTCTAACTGTGTCACGATTCTGTGTCTTTGTTAAGCCAGATGAACAGAAGACCTTCTGGCATCAGCCATCCGTAGTTTACTCCTTTAAGTAACTCTTAGTCAAGAATAAATATTCTCTTCTTATCTCTCTTACTCTTCTTGTTTCAGCACCAATTGTTCTTTCTCTTTACTATTTTAAAGGATTTGTCTCTCTCACACCTGGTGTATCTGTGTCATAATAATCATTTTAGTAAATTAATGTGAACTTCTTTGATAATCTATTCGTCGTTGCAACTATCTGTGTAGACACACAACTTCATCCACCCATCCATCATTTTCTATTTCTTTGGTTATTTCCAGTGCTGTCAGCAATATTTCTGCTTGTACATCACAGATTTTCACTTTTTCCTTCTCTATATTGAAATGAAGTGATTATTGTCTATTTCCTATCTAAATAATGGTTCAAATCTGCCCTTCTTGACATTGCTCAACACGATATCAATACTTCTAATATTCTTATCTCTTTGTATATCTTCAGATTTTTTTGGAATCTGCCTATCATATTTCATCAATCTATTGTTGAATATTTCATCTGTTCTTTTCAATTTTTTGCTCAATTTCTGAATTCCTTGCATATATCATCTGTATGTGTCACTGTCCTTCTCTTTTCTTTTTCTGGTTGTAATATTGTCTGTATAAATCATTGTCCTCAGATGGTGAGGGAGTTGGTATCAAGAAACTGGGCGTTTCTTTCTATTCATCTTGTTATGCTTTCTGTAGAAGAAGAGAGAGAAGAAAAAAGAGAAGGAAAAAAAAGGAAAAAAAGAAAAAAAATGAAGGCAAGTAATTCACTTCAAAGAAAAAAAAGAAAAGTAAATTTCTCAGGCACTTTATACCTTAATCCAATTAGTGGCAATGGTAGATGTAAAAAATAAAAAGGAGAAAGAAAGAAGAAAAATATTCTATATTCCTTTTAATAACAAAAAGAAACTAAATATAACTTCACATTCTAATTCCTGGTTTAAAAAGTTAAAATCCAATTAAAGAGAAAAAATAGAACCCTAACTTGGGGGCGGGCGAGAGGGGTAGAAAGGGAGGCAAAAGGTAAAAAGCAATTCTAGTATAAAACAAGCCTCTGCTGCCAAGTATCCAAGGCTCTTTGATAAGTCAACTGAGAATTTTTCAAGGTCACTTCAATCTTCTTCCTTTCAACTTCAACTCCAGTTGAGAAATGAGCATCTGAATAAACAAACTGCCATGCTCTTCTCTATCTTTTCCAATACAAAATTCAGAGTCCTTCATTGTAACACAAACCAGTGAAATAAAAAAGAAACAATGTATCCAAGCCTCTGGGCGGCAGTGCTATTTATTTTCCTTCACTTTCACTTCTCCCTCCTCAATCTACAACCAGGAACTAAAAAAAAGTAAAGTCTTTTCCCTTTTTTTAAAAGGAGAAAAATAAATCTTGAATTAAGCAGAATAATCTTAGTCAAAAAGGGATTTTCAAAAGGTTGTTATAAAAAGGGACAAAGAAATACAAATTAAAAAGATGAAAAATACTTAAAGTTAATAGCTTTGCCAAATTCAAAGTTGCAATAAAAAGAGAAAAAATTAAAAAAAACTTTCACTTTGACAATTAATCACACCACTTAAATTCTTTTCTCTTCACTTTTAGTCCACTTTCATTTTTTCAGGGTGTTCTCTTTGGTAAGTTCATCTCACCAAACTGACACATTTTCTTTCCAATCTCTTCTGTTCTGGAGCTGTACGAGCTTCAGCAGCTTGGAAGGCTGCTTCTCTGCCGTCGGCAAAAAGGGCTTTTCCTGCATCAACCGGGGACTTTGCGATGTCCCTGGGATCGACAGTATGTGCCCTCCTCAATCACCATCTCTATGGGACAGTTTAGATCCGGTGGGACCGTCCTGCAGCAGAGATATCAGTGGCAATCTTGGAGCTTCAAGATCGCACGCTGTACCACTGAGACGCCAGCTCCGTTCCCCACCATTTCCAGCATTTGTAAAGCAACATTGCACAATTCCACTTTCCTCCATATAATTTCCCTTATACTTCTAAGTCCGATTTTATTTCCAGACAATATTCTGCCATTTTTGTGCAGCTCTTGTAATTTTAATTTTTTCCCCTCTTTCTTCAGTATTTAAATCCAGTCCAGTTATCAAGTAGTTAATTTAAACCAGCTTCTAATCATCCTATTAAATCCTATTTCAAATTTCCAGGGTCAAAATAATCAAATGTTCATATATTTTTATTAAATTCCTTCTGTTGAGTTTTAATTTTTCCTCAAAGTCATCTAATATTCCCAGGATTCAGACTTCTTTCTTCTCCCTTTATAGTATAGTAATTTCACTTTTCAGGGTTCCTATCTTATTGTTTCAAAGTTCCTCTTAATTTGTATCAAGTTCCAGTTTTATAGAACCAAACACTTTTTAAAGAGTCACTGAAATGTTTCCTTTACCATTAGGTGGTACTCTCTGTTATGACCAAGTTCCACTTTTTCTTTTCACTTTCCTTTCCCTTTTAAGGCTTTTAAGTTTGAAAAATGTAATAAATCCAATTATTGCATTTTTTTTTCTTTTTGGCACATTCAAGTTCAGCTTTTAAGTATGCCTATTTAGTGGCAATTGTATAATTAAAATAATCCAAATTACACAGATGTTTTCTTCTGGCTTCCTCTTTCAATTTAATTATTTTACAGTTCAAAGCACTTTCACTTATGTCCTAATTTTTTTCCCCCACTCCCTCTGGTCGCTGCTTTCCCAATCTTTTTTTTAAAAGTCTCTTTAAAGTTTTAAATCCGGGGTACCTTATGTTCAGATATTGTGCTTAATTTGCCTGGTCTCCACACTGTCCACTTCTTCACCGCTCCTGCACGATCTTTGTCCTGGATAGCTCTCCTTCTTCAGGGTGGCCATATTTGACCACTGATCCAGTCCATCTTTGGGGGAGTTTACCTAATCAAGGAGGGGAGATGTGGCTCCCCTTAACCCAACAGTGGTCTTTTCCTTCTTCCCCACCCCTCCAAGGTGGTTCTAGCCCCGTTCGGAGCCCTCTAAAAGGTACAACATGGATTGAAGCCCCGCATGATTGCGGTCTTTGGTCTGTACTCGAAGGAAACGCAACCAGAGGTCCGCTGTTAATACAATCTTGCCAGCTTCTGTCAACCATGAAAAGATTACAGAGAAGCAATTTTCCACAATAACAACTTTATTTTGGATTTGCTATTATATTCAATGAGAAAGAAATAAAAATAAAGTGGGAAAGGGAAGGAAGGAAAGGGAGGAAAAAAGGAAGAAAGAAAGATACCAAAGGGAGAGAAACAGAAATGGGAGGGAGAATGGGAGGGGAGAGTGAGAGAGACACCCATTTCCCATAGAAAACACCTAGAGACATGAAACCTGGGTGGAAATGATGTTGAGTTGGCCACACTGACCCAGTCACATGACCACCTAGCCACGTCCACACAACCACATGACCACATGACCATCTAGCCACGTCCACCCAGCCACATGATCACCCAGCCATGCCCACCTAGCCAGTCATTAGGGCAGAGAGCCCCTTGCTAAAAAATTTGAAGCCTACCCCTACTGGTGCTGAATGCTTCTTGTTAGCAAGAGGTTACAGCTTGGAACTGTTTGCCAGACATTTCAAAATAAAGGTGTAATTCTAATCAATGATACCACTGATGTCCATTGCAATTATAGTCTACATGATGTCTCAATCAGATCATTGTTTTTTTTTAAGAAATAAAAGAAGCAAAAAGCCATGGTAATTAAAAAATAAGCACAAAAAGTAGAGTTTATGTAAAAGGATGTTAACTACATCTGTGACAAAAAACTGAGCCATCCCCACCTGATCTATAATTTAATGACTCTACATAATCAGGCCTCACTTCCTTTTTCATTCAATTTTTCTCACCTTCCAAGGCACCTGTTATCCCAGAGAAGGCAATTTTGACACTGTTTCTTACAAGAAAGATCAGAGCAATTTTTCAAAGGTGGCCAGGAAAAAAATGTTATTTTCTTTTAAAAAATATGTGATATCACCAAAGTGTTAATAGATAAATAAGTCTTAGCAGAATCCTTTCAAAGATTTATTCTTCTGGAAGAAATAGCAGGATCAAGAGTGTTGTGATATCTGTAAAGAATTATGGCTGGTGAGGATACCTCTAACTTCCACAAGTTTCAGAAATCCAGCAAAAGTTAATTTTCTACTTTGAATTGCAAAAAAGGATAATGTATTAATTATCCATTGTTATTCAGAACATTATGTTTACTTCTCTTTCACCACATTCACAAATAACAGGAAGTGATGAATAGACACAAGCTAGGAACAGCTGAACAAAGTATTTATACTGAGGTCTAAATAAGGTTGCTACATTGTTTGCTCAAGAGATGTTAAAAAACAAAGTAAATAGGACCTTGGAACTGAGTGCATCACAAAGATGTGGGAGGAGATGGACTTGTTTGTTTTGTTGACTTAACAAAACCTCAGTGGCATCCTATCTGGCAACTGTCTCCCATCAAAACATCCCATGCCCATCACTAACCAAATATAATGATTTGCCCAAATCCACATACATCCCCCTCAACTTTGGCCTCTTAGCTCCCTTAACTAGGAACTTTTCTGTCCTTTTTATCAATCAGCAAACTTTCTACCAACTCAGAGGTTGGAGGTGAGTCCCAACGATGATTTAGCTCTCATTCTCAGCACCATCCAGGTGCCCCAAGGTGTCAACCCTATCCACTATTCTCTATCCCATCCAACTGCACTACTTTGACTGGCCTCTCTCATTAATTGGCCAGGTGATGCCCAACCCACTCCTTTACACTCTGTTATTCAAGAAGTGGGAACTTACTGAACCACATTCACATACACACATATCCAAGAGTTATAAAACACACAAACTACACACACACACAATTGTCCCCATCTCTCACACTTGGAGGACACAGCCCTCCTCCCATTCCAGGAAGTCTTCAGACTATGCCATGTTACTCAGATTTCATTGGAATTTGACATTTTGCCCACCCTGGTATAGATGACTCATAGTCAGAATTAATTTGATTAGTGTGATCAATATATTTATAAAGAAACTTTACAGTTCAAGTCAAAATGGTACATTTCAATACTCCTTGTGGTTTTGTTATTCTGGTGATTGATTAATTCCTATCACTAGGGTCTGAAACAGATTGTTATATTTTTCTTCTCACAAAACAATAACTGCAGATACTGAGAAGGGATATCAGGTCCATCAGGTTCTTATAAATATGAGGTTTAGAAATACTACAAGTATTTTTATATTATTCACATAACAAATATTTAATAACAAATAAGATGTTATTGACAATAGAATACCTGGAAAATAGTGAGCAGTCTATACTTTTGTATCTATTAATTTATTTAATGACATCTAATGAAACTATTGAAAACTGGACAAAGTATATAATTCCAGGGACAGAACACTCAGGGAAACAAAGAATACTCTGCTTTTCTTCCATACTCAAATCTAGCTGAAACATGGATCCAGTTTTCCATGCTGGAAAATTGCTGATCTCTGATCTGATAAATTAGAGATTCAGATGTAACACAAATAGTTTTCAGTAATTGTTTTTAGTCATTATATTCTGCCAATTATCTTGATACAAAGATTTCCTGGAATAATTTTTTTTCAATTTTAAAAATCTTATTTTGTCACAAATGAAATAATTTAGAGATCTAGTATTTCTAAGCATATGGAATAAGATCAGTATGTTCAAAATAAACTTCTCAATTGATTTCAGTAGTTAATTCAACATTAAAAAGTTAACCAACAACATACTGTGTAGATATTTACTGTATTTTTTGGACTATAAGATGCTCTGAAGTATAAAATGCACCTAGTTTTTGGGGAGGAAAACAAGGGGTGTGGAGAAATCTGCCTCTACCTCTGCCTCCTGGCAGCAAACAGCCTGGTCAGCTTCAGCACAGCCTGATTTAGCACAAGCAGCTGATTGGTGGTTGGAACTGCCTCCTGACAATCAGCTGTTTCAGGCTACAGGGATTGCCATTGCCTATTGCTGCCTCCATGCACCCCATTTTTGGTCTCCTCATCCTGTTCTTGGCCTTCATGTGCTCCGTTTTCAGCTCTGCGTGCCTCATTTTTGGCTTGTTCCGATGCCCACCACCAAGAACAAGCAGAAAATGTGGCACACTGAGGCCAAAAACAAAATGTGGAAGCTGAAAATGGGGCATGCAGAGGCGACAGAGGCGATGACGATCCCTGCAACCTGAAACAGCTGATTGTCGGGAGGTCAATCCATCCACCAATCAGCTGCTCATGCTAACCAGGCTGTGCTGAAGCTGACCAGGCTGTTTGCTGCAAGGAAACGAATTGCTGGGAGGTAGAGGCCGAAGGGTGGGGACCAGCGGGGCTTTGGCAACATTCGCTGGATTCAGGGCCCAAATAACTCTTTAAAATACTGCATTAAAATACATTATTTTTAAAATTCTGATGTAAGATAACATTTCCAGATTAATTTCTTTTATTTAATTAAATATACCTTTTTCTAAGGTACCTAATTTTGACGAGATTATATTGTTTTACAATTAGACTTCCTCAACATTCCAAAAATAAGAAAATACATATTCATCCAAATACTAATTGCCACAGTACTTTATCCATGGTCTATATCATGATTGAATTTTAGTTGCATGTTAAAATTGAAAATCAGCACATCAATATATTTTGCAATTATCAGTGTCAAAAAATTCAAATCCACTCTATTATGCAACTCTCTTTAAAAACAAGTGGAACAATATTGGTATTTTAGAACTTAGATATCCTAAGGTATTACTACCTTAGAACATAGGACATTTAGCATTCAATCATTAGCATAGTTAAAACAATATTTACAAGAGAAAAAAAAATCAGAATTTTCCCCCAACTTGCCTTCCTCTTTGTGGTCTTTTTCCTGAGTGCTTGTTAATATTATTTTGGCAAATTCCACATAAATTCAATGAAACAACATCCTATATGCAATCTTCTGATTCAATCCTCAGTAATTTTTTCATCTTTTTATGAAGACTGCAGTATATGGATACTGCAAGAAATAGCGAAATTATAATTTTGCTATTGAAATTCTTGCATATTAAAGGTTGTAATTTTGCAAAACTTTACTTTTAAAATTCCAGTTTTAAAATATTTTAATACACATTGAAATATGTTTCCCCGAAACATACAGAGACAGAATCAAAATAAAATATACAACTATTTTTAAATCTGCCCATTATAATAAAAGGAACTGCATAGTTTTAAGTGAGAAAATATTTTAAATGAAAGAGTACATAAAAAATTGGTTTATTTTTTCAGCTGTTCCTTAACTTTTTTATAATATACTATAAAGTATAACTTTGAATTATATTTACAGCCTCTTTTTTCAAAAAGTAGAATCATTTCAGTCCACAGAATTGCAGATCTCATTTATTTTCTGGTTGAAATCTTCAGGTTGATCTGCGTATACATAATGACCTGCACCAAGGATAGCCTGCGAATGGAAGAGAGGGGGAAAATCAATTTAACATCTTAACATCAATGTTTTATAACATTATTGACGTTTACAAAAAATATGAGCAAGTTTGTTTCTAGAACAAATACACTATAAATTGAATTCTCTATTTTTATAAATTCACATTTTTCTTTTTCTCTAAGATTTTTTAAAACAGATTTTAAGCCTGTAGGCAAGGAAGTGTTTTGCTTTTATATTTTCTCTGTGTTTTGAAAAAAGGGATACTTTTGATGTATATGGACATATTTAGAAATAAAGTAAAACAGGGATTTAACCAAGAAATTAATATGAAATGTATTCATTCTTATACATTTAAAGAGTATCCATGCAAAAAGATGATTTCACATTGACTTTCATTTGCATACATTAAGATATAAGGGTACTCCTCTACTTACAACAGTTCATTTAGTGGCAATTCAAAATTACAACAGTACTGAAAAAAGTGACTTATGCTTTTCAAACTTATGACTAATGCAGCATGTCGATGGACATCTATGATGGTTGCACTGTCCTGGGGTCATGTGATCATCTTTTGTAAACTTCTGACAAGCAAGTCAATGGGGAAGCCAGATTCACTTAACAATCATTTACTTACTTAACAATTGCAGTGATTCACTTAACAGCTGTGGCAAGAAAGTAGTGAAATGGGGCAAAACGTAATTGACAAGTGTCTCACTTAGCAACAGAAATTTTGGGTTCAATTGAGGTGATAAATCAAGGACTGCCATAATAACAGAAAAATCTGATTTGAATACTTGTGAAATTCAATATAAATTGGAAGGGAGAATAAGTATAGTGGATAAAACATCAGGCTAGAAACCAGAGACTGAATTCTAATTCTGCTTTAGGCACAAATCCAGCTGGATTAACTTGGGCCAATCACTCTTTCTCAGCCATAGAAAGCAGACAATGGCAAATCACTTCCAAAACACTTGCCAAGAAAATTACAGAGACTAACCCAGGTAGTCATTAGCAGTTAACCCTGACTTGAGGGTGCAGGGAAAAAAATCTGGAGGCTATATGGAGGATACACCTGTACACAAAACTGAAGTTTTTGTCCAGAAGTAACTCTCCAGTCCGTTCACAATCTACTCATCTGTTCTTCATGGAGAAGTGAGTAAGATCTACTAGTATTACAGTGACTGCAGATTTGTAATAAAATAAATGCATCCATGCATCAACCCATTTATGCTGAATTGCTTTTTTTCATATTTATGCACAGATGATCAGAAAGAAAAATATATGTCCAAAATATGTTTTAAAAGACTAACAGAATAGTAATTTGAACACTTTTAAATGTTCAAATAGCTGTTGCCAAATATCCCAAGAAGATAAATTAAGAGTGGTCACTTTGTAACAGAATGACTAAAACCAAAATAAATAATGACTAGAATGTCCCACTTACTATTGTTTTCACATAAGAATTTGGTCGCAGGGACTGGATGGTGGCTCCAGAATTGCCATCTATACAGGACCTTGCTCCATAAATCACAGTGATAGGAATGTCTTGATGCATATGAACAATTCTCTGCAGCATTGGCCTTTTTGCCCATCCATAGGGAACTGTCATGTTCTTGAAAGCAGTTTCACCGCTTTAAGATGTCAATGAAAAAAACTAGATGAATTTGCTAAATTCCATATACCTGACTTTAATTATTTATTAATATAACATCATCTAATATTGCTTAGTCATGTATATAATTTTAAAACTTTGTCCAGCACCTGTCAAGTCTTAACTATGTTTAATACAATCACAGATAATTTAATATAAATACCTTTATTTCTCTCTAGCTTTATGGAAAGTTAATGGCATCTTTTTAAAAGCCATGCTGGCTTTTATGAATGTTGAAAGAAGAATGAGAGAATGAAAGGGAAAAATATTAAAACAATTATGAAGTTCACACGTTCTTACTAATATATATCAGATTTCAAAGGAATCTCATATCTGTCAGTTCTTTTTTCTTCAGGTAATAGCTTAAGATGGATTTTCTAATGAACCTGTCATCTTTACAAGCAGCTTATTAAACAACAGTGAAGGCTGAAGATTTATGATGTGACTTCACATGTTAAGAAAACACAATGTAAGAAAATGATTTAATAGAGAATTTATTTGTCCATTTTATAATGCCCTTTTTGAAAACATTCCATTCTTCTTCTAATAATCAATATGGCCGGTCCTTCATGTATTTTTAAAAGTGATTTTCTACTTAAATGTATTTCTTTTTCTTTAAGGACTATAGTTTTGCAAATGATCACATTTCCTTTCTTTGAAGGCGATTGTATATTGTTTTGATTATTTAAGATCCATGCTTTAGAAAATAATATAAAGACTTTTAAAATCTTACACTTACCTGGGTGATTGCACATTACAGTGATAAATATATTCAGTGACTGTATCATCATCAAACATAGATGAATACTTTCTCTTAAAGTCTGGCCTTATACGTTGTACCAGGCTCAATCCTATTATATATCAAAAATCAAGAATTTAGTACTTTTAATAGCAGACAAAGGAGGGAAATTTCCAATTGTGCATAAGATAATAATTCTATTTTTTTGAGCCTGAAATCCATTGCCTGATTCCTTTATTATCATATGGAAATTAAAATGGGAATTAAAGAAACTATTATTTTATTTAAATACAATTTAATTAACAAATAATTACAATTGTCTAGAGTGGTAACAATCCTGATTTGACAAGCTACATTTCTTCTCTTTATTTTGACAAGTCAAGCTATAAACAGCATAAATAAAATAAATTATGCTATTACATCAGAATAATATCTAAGATGTTCTGACATACTATAATAATTATTATACCTATAAACATTTTCTGCCACCAGGTATTTTATTTCTAAGCATCCAACCAATTTATAAATTCTTTAGTATAAATTTCCACTTGAAGTATAGAGTAAAACCTCAGGAGAAACAGAAAAGTAATGCTAAACAAGATGTTTTTGCCATCATAGTTATCCTTGCCAATAAATACCTAGAGCAGGGGTGTCAAGCTCGATTTAATTGAGGACCGCATCAGGGTTGTGTTTGACCTAGGAGGGCCAAGAAGGGATAGCCAGAGTTGGACGTGGTCATGGTGGGCATTGCCATGGTGGACATTTGACACAGGCTCAATATGCATTTTCCTCCCTTCTCTTACTTCTTTCCACAGTTCTTTACTATAACCATTTTCTTATCTCTTCTACCAGATATTGCTGGCAAACATTTATTACTTATTCACTTGCCAGTAAACTTTTTATTTCTAAATTTATACCCATTGTTTAATAGTAAATTGCAGAAAAGCTATTTATATTAGTATATTTTTATTATTCAACTAATAATAAAAATACAATAGCATAAATAATATATTACACAATCTATCAGCAGAGGTTAATTTCCAGAATAATAAATAGAAATGGCTGTCAATTATAGATTGTTGATTGTATATTAAATGGGCCTAAATGTGTAAAATCTGGCATTAAACTATAGTATTAACATAGGATATTGCTTGTTTTCTATTCAGATCAGGCACTTACTTGAGGCCACATAATATTAATCCAGTCCAATCCAATCCTCCTGCAGCACTCTGCCAGATAAAAATGGACCGCGGGAGGGCATGTGTAGCCTCCCCACTGCCGTTTTGGCCGACAGAGGCACCGCGGGCCAAAATCACCAGATTGCATCTGGCAGAGCATTTAAGGCCCTGTCACACTGGCCAACGGATGCAAAACATTTGTAAAAAGGACACAGCGGATGAGAAAAATGTTCCAT
>BHFT01028370.1:50000-52946 GCA_004320025.1 Laticauda laticaudata | reverse complement strand
TTCTAGTCCAACCCCCTACTCAACCTGGACATTCATACCATTCTGGATAAAGGGCTGTCCAGTCTCTTCTTATAAGCTTCCATTGATGGAGCAGTCACAGCTTCTGGATGCAAGCTGTGCATCCAGCTGGATGCGTTCCACTGATTAATTGTTCTCACTGTCAAAAAAAATTTCCTTACTTGGATCTCTCTTTGATAAGTTTCCATCCATTGCTTCTTGTTGTGCTGTCATGCACTTTGGAGGATTAGAAAACCTCCAAAGTCCCTTCCAGCCTTAGAATCATAGAATAACAGAGTTGGAAGGTACCTTGGAGGTCATCTAGTCCAGCCCCCCTGCTCAAGCAGGACAGTCTATTCCAAATATTAGCCTCTACCTTGGATTGAACTCACAGTCTTTTAGGGTTCTGTGTTCTACCGTCAGGATTCCATGACAGTAGAACACAGTTAAATGGCAGTTACCTCCAATTTAAATCATGAGCCTCGAGCCAAACTTCCAAAACTTCAAAAGGATTTATTGGGAGTTAACATGTCCAGCACTGCCTGGGTGTAGCCGACTCTGAGACACATCATTCATTGTCACCTTTGACCCTGATTTCCCCTCACTCCCTGGGTGTATTGTAATCCATATTCTCCAATGGGACACATTCATAGCCCAGAGTCATCAATCAGGCTCTCCAGTTAGAATTTTGCACAGCAGAAACTCCAGTCACCTAGTTACTATCTTTGAAAACATTTATGGAATGCAGTTTTGGTTTTGCAAGCTGCTGCACTGCTGCCCTCTCCCTTTGTGTTGGCAACTCTAAAAAAATCATAGAACTATTTTATAAGTTGACATCTACATTCCAACTCGCGAGAGCTTCACGTTCAGTGGTGAGAAAGCCTTCATTTAAAAAAAGAAAATGAGTTGGTTAGCCACAGTGTCTACCTTCCAATGCAAGAGGTAAAGCCTATAGAGGCATTTCATTTTATTGTCACTGCTTTTAGAGAGAGAGAAAGTGGGTTTATAGCTGTTAGGAAGCCAAGGGATTAAAGAACGATGGGCAAAAGTCAGCAGGCCACTAGTCCCGAACTCCTCTTGACATGCCAGCCCTTCAGAGCATCTGCTGAGTGAGCCATCTTCTCAGCAGTGTGAAATGCTTTGCAATCCTTCAGCTCAATGGGACGACAGCTTTTATCCTTTCTCCCTTGAGAGCCCATCCCTTTGTTGATACCTGCTGAAATGTCCCGTATTATTTGAGAGCCTGACATGAAATGTCTCTCTTCAGCTTAAACCCCCAAGATTTGCAATTTTGAAACAGAGTGTGTCGTCATTCCCAGGACATCTTGATTAGATTTTTTTAAAAGAGAGAAGGAAAAAAAAATGTTTTCAAATACATTTTAAAGGGTTTTAAAGAATAAGGATAAATCCATGAATCCGGCAGTCTTCCCCCTGTTATTACACTGTAAGTAACTGCAACTAAATCAGTCACGCTTGTGAAAATTTATTTAGAAGTTCTATAACAGGGCTGGTTAAGGAAAATTCTGTATATGTAGAGACCAATTGACTCATTTTCCCCCTCTTTTTAATATCCCATTTGAAAGAACATTGTCGCATTTAGATGTTGTATCTCTCCAAAATTTATGATATAGTACTGAATGATTCTCTAAATGTTTCTTTGAGGGCAAAGTGCATTTAACAGTGCATTCTTAAACTAAAAAAATGTTTAGAAATACCTATTAACTGCTTTTTTTATATGGTAGATCAAATTGGTTGACTGATAATAGATTTCTGTACTTGTGATATTGTTTAAATTATATAGTCATTTTGCAGATATGGATGTAGAAAGTTAAAAATGTGGAGTTGCTTTGTGAGGGGCGGAATATTTATTATTGTTGAAACATATTTAGCCATATTCAACCAGTGGGATATTTTACATGTAAGTTAGACATTCTGTTTTATACCCTTTTTTGTCTTTGTTGTGTACTCTATTTTTTTCCTTTTTTTTGGTTTTATATTTTAACTTTGGAAATATGTAAAATATATTTAAAAAATTATTAGAATTTTTTTTTAGAAATGGGAGAAAAAAGCTACAATGATGCTGCATACTCAATTACACACTTTTATTCTTTTTAAGGGGAAAACTGCCCTCAATATTAAAAGTGTTTAAAATGGGATGGGGCAGATTTATGAATGATCTGATATGAAATCAATATCCCTTGGAACAAACTAAACTGATCAAACTAAGCTGATTATCCCAACTCAGAGATTTATGTTCTAACTTAAATTTACTCTCCTTTTATTAAATCTTAATAGAGGTCATTGTAAGATTAAAAATACAGAAAAAAATAGAAGTTAGAAAACTAACAGAAAGAAGGGAAAAAGTGTCATGAGAGAGAAAAAGTAAAGATGATATTTTTTAGGATATACTACTGACCTTTCTAATCAACAAGCTCAGTGTCTTAACCACTGAGCCACCACGTCCCTCTCTGTGTGTGTTGTTGTTGTGGGGGGGGGGGGGTTNGTGGGGGGGGGGGTGTTTGTGTGTGCAGTGACATGGTGGCTCAGTGGTTAAGATGATGGACTTGTCGATTAGAAAGGTCAGCAGTTTGGTGGTTTGAATCCCTAGCACCGTGTAACGGAGTGAGCTCCCATTACTTGTCCCAGCTTCTGCCATTCTAGCAGTTTGAAAGCATGTAAAAAATGCAAGTAGAAAAATAGGGACCCCTTTGGTGGGACGAAAACATTGTTCCATGCACCTTTGGTGTTTAGTCATGCCAGCCAGATGACCATGGAGACGTCTTCAGACAGTGCTGGCTCTTCAGCTTTGTAACGGAGATGAGCACCATCCCCGAAAGCCAGAAACTTTGTGCCTGGGGATTTTCTACAATAATAAAACCATTCTAATTGTCACATTCTAAAATCAAGGTTTCCTTGTTATCCGTTCTGAGCAAAAAGCCCAGAAGCGGT
>BHFT01028370.1:12500-45000 GCA_004320025.1 Laticauda laticaudata | reverse complement strand
TTCTCTCTTTTTTTCAGAACCCCCATACAAAGGAAGATTCCCTAAAGGAAGCAGCTGGAGAAGAGAGATTTAAACCTGACGTGTTGGTTCTGAGCCAGGTTTTGGGGAAAGGGGGGGGGGCAGTTGCTTACTTGAGAGTAAAAAAAAAAGTGGGGGGGAGAGGGTCAGTTGCATGCCATCCATCCAGCATAAGGTGCAGTTTAACCTCATTCAGCTGGCAATTGTGGGTTTGTCCCATTGAGAAGGGGAGCTTCATCCTTTTGTTTCTCCTGTACTTGTACCGAAGGGAAGGGGGAAAATGAATAGCAAGCAGATTATTTTTATTGGAGAAAATGAAGGAAGGGAGGGAGGGAGGGGAGGAGGAGGAAAGAAGGAGAGGATAAGGAGGAAAGGAAGGAAGGAAGACAGGAGGAAAGAAAGAAGGAAGGAAGAAAGGGGAGGAGAAGGGGAAAATAAGGAAGTAAGGAGAGGAGGAGGAGGAAAGGAAGGAAGAAGGAGGAGGAAAGAAGGAAGGAAGGGAAAAAGGAAAGAAGGAAGGAGAGGAAGAGGAGGAAGGAAGGTCTTTAAACAAATAACAAATGACTTTCAAAAGTTGAAATTTTGCTTTGTATGTTCAAAATCATATGGAACTCAGTTTTTAGATTAGTCCAGGACTCAAACTATTTTCATACTTGTAGCAAAAATGGCACAATAGCATCTATTTCCCCTTTGCTGCCCAGACACCTCATCGACTAAATCCTGAACAATTTGACTTCCTTCAATAGTAACTCCCCACCTGCAACTTGTTTTTAGTAACTTCAGCCTCATCTTCAAATGTTTTTACCTGCATCTCCAACATTTTGTGGTACCTAAATATTATACATGGAATGTCATTGCATTCTATTAATGATTAAAGAAACCTTGGAGGATCATTATTATAAAATACAAGTGAAATAGTCATTGTTTCTCTATTCAGAATGGAAATTGTTTTGTATATAACCAGCAGCTATAGAGGTGAGCATCAAAAACTAAATAAATATCTGGTCCTACAGACAGATATAGGGAAAAATAAAATTCTTTCCTTGAACTTTACATCATTCAGAAAGCTGCAGTCCAGATATGGTAGTTCTCCTCAACTTGAATTGCATTTATTTATGTTTTTTGCTTAAATTAACTAATTTAAATATGTAGCTTAAATTAACTAATTTAAATATGTAAATTATCTGGCAAAGCCAGCTCACTGCATTTACCATTTCTGGAAGGTTCTATAAATATCTGTCATTAAGATACATCCTTCAATTAATTACATTCCCACTTCTATCCCAGTCTATATTCATATGGATACTGCTGGGAACTTTCTAAGATATTTTTTCTTCTTCTTTCTTTCTTTCTCTTTCCTCTTTTTCTTTCCTTCCTTCTTTCTTTTTTCTTTCTTTCTTTCATCAATTTAATGGAAATACGATTGTTTCATGTGTATTTTCTGAGATATATCTCACTTTATTTAGTTTTAAGTGGCTAAGCAAACAGAATTTCTGTTTCAGTTATTTTCAGTGCTATATTTACTGGAAAAACCTGGTCTTAAAGAAGATTCTATTATTCCCACCCCACCCCCACCCTATCTTCAAGAGATTTGGGGCACCACCATCAAATGTATAAACGATAACGTAATTTGCTACTTTTTTTCCAGCACCTTGTTCACCAAGTAATAAAATTCTCTCGGTTTTTTTTTCTTTGAAGAGCAAATTAATGGTTTTATTATACCTTACCGCCATCTCCTGGTTGATGTTAGAATTCAACCATTAGTTTCACCAACTGTTCCACCACCACCCCACTCCTCCATTTAGAATAGAATATAGAGCTGGAAGGGACCTTGGAGGTCTTCTAGTCCAGCCCCTGCTCAAGCAAGAGACCCTATACCATTCCAGACAAGTGCCTGTCCAGACCTTTCTTAAAAATCTCCAGTGATGGAGCACCCACAATTCCTGAAGGCAAAATTGTTCCACTGGTTAATTGTTCTTCTCACTGTTAGGAAGTTTTGCCTTAATTCCAGGTTGCTTCTCTCTTTGATTCATTTCCAACTATTATTTCTTTTCTTGCCCTCTGGTGCTTTGGAGAATAATTTGACCACCCTCTACTTTGTCGCAGCCCCTCAAATACTGGAATATTGCTATCAGGTCACCCCTATTTCTTCTTTTTCTTTGATTAGCCAGACCCAAAACCCGCAGCAGTTCTTCACATGTTTTAGACTCCAGGCCTTTGATCACCTTAGTTGCTCTTCCCTGAACTTTTACAAAAGTCTCAACATCTTTTTTGTAGTATGGTGACTAATTGAAAGAGACAAGCATACTGCAAATATGGTAGTGAAAAAGAAAACACCTAAGTACTTGTGTGCACTCCAGGGTTGTGATTTAGACTTTGGGACTTATTTCATAATTCCTTGTGCTCATGAAGAATTTGAAATACACATTTTTCTAAAACAAAATGGAATAAATGCATGGGAAATGCAAGCACAACCCCGGCTATTTTTTTTTTAAGTACCTTGAACCTCTATTGCCATTTCCTGAGTATTGCTTTCACCATGCAGAGCTTTCTTCTAAGTGTCAACACAATAAAACCTGAAAAGCACCTTCAGTAGAAATCTGGCCCAATCATAGTTTTCTGGTGGGATAGAACATAGAATAATCGGGTTGGAAGGGATCTTGGAGGTCTTCTAGTCTGACCCTTCACCCAAGCAGGAGACCCCACACCATTTTTGATCAATGGCAGTCCAGTCTCTTCTTGAAAGCCTCCAGGGATGAAGCTCCCACAACTTCTGAAGGCACCTTTTGTCCCATGGATTGATTCTTCTCACTGTCAGTAAATTTCTTCGTATTTCCAGGTTGAATCTCTCCTTGCTCAGTTTCCATCCATTATTCCTTGTCTGGCCTTTGGGTGCTTTGGAAAATAGCTTGACCCCTTCCTCCTCTCTGGGGCAGCCCCTCAAATATTGGAAGACTGCTATCCTGTCACCCCGGTCCTTCTCTTCACTAGACATGCCCAGTTCCTGCAACCATTGATTGTATGTTTGAGCATCCAGTTCCCTCATCATCCTAGTTGCTCTTCTCTGTACTTTTTCTGGAGTCTCAGCATCTTTTTTACAGCTGTTTTCTTGAAAACCTCCAGTGATGGAGCACCATTCCACTGATTAATTTTTCTCACTGTCAGGAAATTTCTCCTTATTTCTAGGTTGGAATTCTCTTCTATAAGCTTCCACCTGTTACTTCTTGTCCTTTGGAGAAGAGGTCAACCACCTTTTCTCTGGGACAGCCTCTTAAGTACAGGTAGCCCTCAACATACAACCAGTTGTTTAGTAAGCAAAGTTACAAGAGAAGTGAAACAAAGTGACTTATGTCTGTTTTTCATACTTATGACTGGTGTACCATTCCCACAGTCAAAATTCAGATGCTTGACAACTGACTCACATTTATGATGGTTGCAGTGTCCCTTTGGCGACCTTCTGACAAGCAAAGTCAATGGGGAAGCCAGATTCACTAAACAACTGTGTCACCAACTTAAGAACAGCAGTGATTCACTTAACAACTGGGGCAGGAAAGGTCGTGAAATGTGGCAAAAAGCTCACCTCACAACTGTCTGGCTCAGCAATGGAGATTTTGAGCTCAATTGTGGTTGTAAGTCGAGGACTACCAGTAGTGGAAGACTGCCAACATCTCTCCTCTAATCCTTCTCTTTGATTGACTAGACATGCCTAGATCCCTCAACCATTCATCATTCAATGCAACCTCCAGGTCCTTTATTCTCTTTGTTGCCCTTCTCTGCACTCTTGAAAGTCAACATTTCTCAACGAAGTCACTTATAGGTCCTAATTTTCTCCTGTTGGCCAAGCCTTCACCCTATTCTGACATCTCCAAATAGGTCTCCTTACTCCTGGAAAATATCTTTCTTTTAACATTGGGCCACTGTGATTTGCCAGGGTCTTCATCAACAGGGCCCAATCGACTTCTACAAAGTTTTACATGTTAACAAGACTGTCTTCTGGAAGATAGCAATAGCCATAGCACTTAGACTTATATACCGCTTCATAGTGCTTTACAGCCCTCTCTAAGCGGTTTACAGAGTCAGCCTCTTGCCCCCAACAATCTGGGTCCTCATTTTACCCAACTCAGAAGGATGGAAGGCTAAGTCAACCTTGACCTGTCAGGATCAAACTGTCGGCAGTGGGCAGAGGTAGCCTGCAATCCTGCATTCTAACCATGGAGCATGAAGGAAGGAAAGAAGGAAGATAGCAGTAGCCCTTAGACTTATATACTTCTTCACAGTGCTTTTACAGTCCTCTCTAAGCGGTTTACAGAGTCAGCCTCTTTCCCTCAACAATCTGGATCCTCATTTTACCCATCTCAGAAGGATGGAAGGCTGAGTTAACCTTGAGCCGGTCAGGATTGAACATTTGGAGTGAGCAGTGAGTTAGCCGACAATACTGCATTCTAACCACTGTGCCACCATGGGATGGGATGGGATGGGATAGGATAGGATAGGATAGGATAGGATAGGATAGGATAGGATAGGATAGGATAGGATAGGATAGAATGGAATAGCACTTGAACTTATGTGCTTTCCAAATATATGTTCCAATGCCTTCCAGTTTAGAAATATTTGTGCTGGTGGAAGATGTGATTTTTATGCTGCTTTTGAACATTTTGTTTGCTCCAAGAATAAAAGGCTTTTCATTTGGTAAAGAGATAGCGGGAGTACAATTAAGGAACTGGACATACTGAAATAGAAGAAAAGGCTTCAGCTAGCTGAGGAAAAAGCAGTCAATAATGGTGCTGGATTGTGTATGCAACAGTGTGCTACAGCTGCCAAAAAAGCCAACAAATCCTGGGCTGCATGAACAGTGGGACAGAATCAAGATCACGTGAAGTGTTAGTACTGTTTTCTAAGGTTTTGATAAGATCATACTTGGAATACTGCATCCAATTTTGGTCACCGCGATATAAATGTTGAGATCGGTGGAGGGAGTCAAACAATTTTACTTCCATTTATGTGGGCATGGCAGGGGAAGGATACTGCAAAATCCTCATTCCCTCCCCACCCCATTAACCTGTTTTCCAGCTCAGTTCTCCTGTGCAGGGCAACCAAAGAAGACCCAGCCGATCAGCTGGGACTCAATGGGAGGCAGAGAAAAGATGGGATTGATGGGGCCAGTCAAAGGTGGTATTTGCTGGTTCTCCAAACTACTCAAAATTTTCATCTCTGCTTGAGAGTGCATAGAAGAGCAACAAGAATGAATAGGGAGCTGGAGAGTAAAACATATGAAGAATGATTTCAGCAATTGGGTATGTGTAATCTAGTGAAAAGAAGGACTAAGAGGTGACAGGATAGCAGTGTTCCAATATTTGAGGGGCTGCCACAAGGAAGAAGGGATCAACCTCTTTTCCCAAGCACCAGAAGGCAAGAAACAATGGATGGAAGCTAACCAAGGAGAGATCCAATCTAGAATTAAGGAGAAATTTCCTGACATTGAGAACAATCCACCAGTGGAACGATTTGCTTCCAGAAATTGTGGGGGCTCCATCACTGGAGACTTTTAAGAAGAGACTGGGCAGCCATTTGTCTGAAATAGTATAAGGTCTCCTGCCCAGGAAGAGGCCACCTTCCAATTCTGTTCTTCTATGTTCTATGTAACTTTTGCATTGTAAAAACCAAGGGCAGCAGTGTTGTTACTGTCATTCTTGATATTCTTCTTAGCATGTTGATATTATTAGTAATAGCTGCAGCATTGGCTGATGGAGATGACAATGCCAAATCACTTGGATTTTTCAGGTTGAAAAGAAAATTCTGAAAGGCTGATATAAATGAAGAAAGTCCTTGGCTGTTAGGGAGCAATTGTGTCTCTTATGCAGTTTCAAGGCTGCTGACGGAAGACAGATGAAATGGGAGCCTTGGCTGAGGGATCACAATGCATCTAAAGAGGTCCTTGGAATCTTTCCACCCTGCAGAAGATACAGCCATTTCTCTTGCCTGAATCACATTTGAAGTCTCTGTAGAAAGGAACTGTCAAGTATACGAAAATAATGTTGTTACTGGAGAAAAGCAGTCTTTCAAGAAGCCAAAAGAATTCTTGAAGTTCCTCCAGAAGTATCCTAACTTCCACAATTCTCAAAATGCAGTAGATCGCTGTTCAGTCTCCAGCTACTCCAGCTATGGCCACAGAAGATCTGTGATTTGCTAGACCAATTCTTGAATACAGCTCATCTGTCTGGAACCCCCATTACATATCAGATATTAATACAATTGAGAGAGTTCAGAGATATTTCACAAGAAGAATCCTCCACTCTTCTGCTCGCAACATACCACCAGACTTGAAATTTTGGGCTGAGACAACTTAGAACTATGCCACCTTCAGTCTGATCTAAGCGTAGTACATAAAATTATCTGCTGCAGCGTCGGATCTGTCAATGACTACTTCAGCTTCAACCACAACAACACATGAGCACACAACAGATACAAGCTTAAGATAAACCACTCCAAACTCGATTGCAGAAAATACAACTTGTTGTCAATGTCTGGAATATACTATCTGACTCTGTGGTTTCTCCCCCAAACCCCCAAAACTTTAATCTTAGACTGTCTACTGTTGACCTCACCCCATTCCTAAGAGGTCTGTAAGAGGCATGCTGAAGCGCACCAACATGCCTACCATCCCTGTCCTAATGTCCCCTTTTATTCGTACCCATTTCATGTAATCTTAATCATGTTCTAATTATATCTGTTATCTAATACATGCTTGACAAATAAATAAAAATAAATAAATAAATATTGAGTTAAGTAGAATCACTGGAGGTATTCAAGAATAGACTAGAAAACCATGTGTCTAACCAAGGAAAGAAGCAACCTAGAACCAAGGAGAAATTTCCTAACAGTGAGATCAATAAACCAATGGAACAGGTTACCTTCAGAAGTTGTGGGCACTCTATCATTGGAGGTTTTCAAGAAGAGATTGGATGGCCATTTGTCCAGAATGCTATAGGATTTCCTACTTGTGAAGGGGGTTGGGCTTGAAGACTTCCAAGATCCCTTCCAGCTCTGTTAATTCTGTTATTTAACCAGAATAGTGTAAGATCTCCTGCCTTGAGAAAAGATTTGGAGTAGAGGTCCTTTGCAGTTCTATTGGGAGTGTGGTGGCTCACATGGTTAGGACGTTGGGCTGAAAATCAGCAGTCTTGCGTTTGAGACCCAGTTGCTGCTGCATGATGGGGTTGACCTCCTGTCACTCATTACTGCCGACCTAGCAATTCAAAAGTGAGAAACCATGAATGGATAGATAGATACGGAGTTAGGTAGGTGGGTGGGTGGGTGGGTGGGTGGGTGGATGGATGGATAGGCAGATGGATGGATGGATGGATAGATCTTGACAAAAGGGAGCTTAATGTATCAGACAAATCATAGAATGATAGGGTTGGAAGAGACTTTGGAGGTCTTCTAGTCCAACTCCTGTCCAAGGCAGGTGACCATGGATTCTTGGTATATAAAATGTTCTTGGATAGAGCATTTTGGTCCTGTTGAGCTTGGAGTCTCTGGTACATTGTTTCAATTCACTCTATAGGTGACCATCGTCCATCAGGTTGAATAAGAACATCAGGCTGGAAAAGCCAAGATGTTGGACCTTTTAGGAACAAATCCTGGTCCATCCCAATTTGTAACTGTCCTCAAGAAGAAAAAAAGAACTCAAACCTGTGAGCTAAAAAATAAAGCAAAACAGACTTGGTTGTCTTTATTATTGCTTCACATTTTATTGTTGAGGCTACATTTCCTGGGTAAAGAAATTGGAAGTTTCCCAGAATGGACTCTGCCAAAGTTAAAGGCATGTTTGCTCTAAAGAGGAACCACCAAAACAGACAGACTGACATTCTTGTGGCTTTCTCCCAGATTCTGTTGCGGGGCTGAAGAGGTTGCCAAGCTTCCCTTGAAACGTATCCCAGATTCAATTGTAAAACTCATCAAAAGTCCTCCCAATAAACACGACTCTTGCCAAACTTTGTGAGTCTGTAGGGAAACAAAACGTCCAGTCCAGACAACACATTATTTTCCAAGGTTCATCATTTGTTCTGCACACCGCTTTGCATGAAATCTCTTTCCTCCCTCAGGGCATCCTGGCAGATAAACACATTTGGGGAGAAGGGGAAAAAAACACAACAACAACCCTTCTTGCATTATCTTTAGTTAAATTTCTTCTTCAAATGAAGAGCTGTCCTGAAAGGGACAGAGGTATTCTCAAGAAGCACAGAAGGCAGGTTCTTCTCTAGATGTCACTCACCAAATTTTAGATTTGGTGTCTAACTCTAGATGTCACTCACCACCAGATATTTTGTTGCAGGATTCTTCTAACTTCTTAAAAATGAGAATCTGACCAGCTGCAGAGCATGATCCTCTGAATTATTACAGATACTACAGATTCACAGAGTTGGAAGGGACATTGTAGATCATCGAGTCCAACCCCCTGCCCAAGCAGGAGACCAAACACCATTTCTGAAGGATGGTCCAGTCTCTTCTTGAAAGTCTCAAGTGACAAAGCTCCCACAACTTCCGTATGCAACTTCTGTTCCATCAGTCAATTGTTTTCATGATTTGAAAATTCCTCCTTATTTCCAGGTTGAATCTCTCCTGGTAGTTAAAGGTAGGTAATAAGGAACAGACCGGAAGTCCACGAAACCTTTTATCGAACTGGGGGAAGGAGGAGAGAGAGGCAGCCCCTCCTCAAATATTGGAAGGCTGCTCTCCTGTCTCCCCTGGTCCTTCTCTTCACTAGGTTAGCCAAGCCCAGATCCTGTAACCGTTCTTCATGTTTTAGTCTCCAGTCCCCACATCATCCTGGTTGCTCTTCTCTGCACTCTTTCTAGACCCTCAACCTCTTTTTTATAGTATGGTGACCAAAATTGGATGCACTGTTTTCTGAGTCTTCTTAGATTAGAAAAATGGCAGATGGTTGCAACCCAGAATTTTGAAAGATTATCAAAGAAAGGTAAGCAGGAGCAGGTAGGGAGCATCCTAGGTTGAAGTGGCTATTCAGGAACATGGAACATGGAATAGTATGGTTGGAAGAGACCTTGGAGGTCTTCGAGTCCAACCCCCTGCTCAAGCAGGAGACTCTGTACCATTCCAGATAGGTGGCTGTCCAGTCTCTTCTTAAACACCTCCAGTGATGGAGCACCTACACATTCCGAAGGCAAACTGTTCCACTGATTAATTGTTCTCACTTTCAGGAAATTTCTTCTTAGTTCTAGCTTAGTTCTCTCCTTGGTTACAGATATACAGATAATCAGAGTTGGAAGGGACCTTGTAGGTCATCTAGTTTAGTTTACATCCATTGTCCCTTGTCCTGCCTTCTGATGCTTTGGAAAATAAACTGACCCCCTTTTCTTTATGGAAACCCCTCAAATACTAAAAAATCGCTATTATCTATTATTATAACAGAGGTAATAGATAATGTTCACTTTTTGATAAGAGCCTTCTCTACATATAAAAACATGCAACATCGATTGCAATATTTCCCTGATCTGCAAATAGTACAAATATATGGTTTGCATGCATACACCTAGGCACGCAAAAATATATACCCCTGTGTTTGCATATGTGTATATTCATAGAATATTACACAATCAAAAATTTAATTTAATTTATGGAAGCTTCATCATTGGAAGCTTTTAAGAAGAGCTGCCGTGTCAAAAATGGTCTCCTTCTTGGGCAGGGGGTTGGACTAGATGGCCTACAATGTTCCTTCCAACTCTATTCTACAGTTATTCTGTTATAACATTGAAAGCAATTTACTTAACAATTTAAAAGTTCAATATACATGTTGGCATATTCTGGACAAATGTCTAAATAGCCCTCTAGTTGAGACTTCTGGATAAAAAATTGTTTGTTGGTCTATTCAAAGAGAGGGACTGCTGTCCTGCCAAACCTTAAAATCAACTAGGAATTTTTTTTTAAGTGAAAAGCAGACAAAACAAATGGGCTTGTTCATTTCTATCAGGCAGAATGGGAACTCACTGCCAAACACATCGAGGAAGCTGTATTGCTAAGCTGCCAAGGAAAAACGAGGAATTATGGATTCCCTGTAAAAAGAAAGAAAAAACCCTCTGAAATTCTGGAGGCATTTTGGAAAGAAAACTTAATCTTACGCGTTATTGTTTTCCGCTCACATACGCATCAACAACCTGTGCTCAATGGTCATAGAAAACTCCTATGAAACTTTTAACAGGGATCCTGCTCTCCTTAGAGAAAAACAGAATTTAATAATGCAAGCAGGAGACCCTATACCATTCTGGTCAAATGACTGTCCAAACCTTTTTTAAAAACCTCCAGCACCCATAACTTCTGGACGCAAGCTATTTCACTGGATAATTGTCCTCACTTTTAGGAAGTTTCTCCTCAATTCCAAGTTGCTTCTCTCCTTGATCAGTTTCCATCTATTGCTCTCAACATCCTTTTTACGTCGTGGTGATGTAAAACTGGATGCAGTATTCCAAGTGTGGTCTTACTAACCATGGTACTAAAACTTCACAAGATCTGGATTCTATCCCTCTCTTCTTTCTTTCTTTCTTTTTTTATTTTTCAATGCGACAAACCCTCTTTGATCAAGGTTTCCATCTATGCAAACCCCATCCCAGATCTCCTTGGTGTTCCAAAATATGTCCCAGAGGGGGCAGGGGGGAGGGATTATATTGAATATACAAATATAGGCCTCCAGAATTTTTTTTTAAAATAGGAGCAAAAATTCCTGCTGCAAAGGTTTTTACCTTTCTTGAAAGAGTTTTTTGTTGCTTGTATCCTAACTACTTTATTGACTATTTCCTAGTGTGATTTGATTGCTTACTGTACCCTATGACTATTATTAAGTGTTGTGCCTTATGATTCTTGACTCTTGATGAATATATTTTTTTTATGTACACTGACAGCATTTGTACCAAGACAAATTCCTTGTGTGTCCAATCACACTTGCCCAATAAAGAATTCTATCTATCTAAGTCAAAAGTGAGTTGTGAATCAAGGAAGTGGAGGAAGAAAGCAAGGAGTTTCTCTCTACCTCTCTCTCTACCTCTATCTCTCCCCCCCCACACCTCTCTTGTTTTTTGTAAGTGAAAGGTTTCTCAATGGCAATTTGAGATTCATCCCCAGCTGGAAGCCTGGACAAGAATCCCAGATAAATGTGCTGGAAATCACACAGATATTTAATACATGCTTTTTCAGCAATGATGACTGAACAATCACCGTCATTCTCCTGCCTGCAAAAGTGTTCTTTCAAGTAAAAGGAGGGTTGGGGGAAATTACATCTCTTTGAGCTACAAGGTGGTACGAACACCCTGGAGCGCCTGAAAGTACCTCCAATGACTTAAAAGTACCTTAACGCCACTGTTTACACTTAAAGTGCTTTATTCTCTCCTCGCGGCTCCTGCGAAGGTCTAGGGTGGTATTTTCCAAGGGCTGTTGTGGGAAGATTGGGAATTACTTTGGAGTTGTCTCCTCCTTCTCCTCCTCCTCCTCCTCCTCCTCCTCAGTGTGTGTGTGTGTGTGTGTGTGTGTCTCAGAGTCACTACCTTTTCCCTTATCTGTCATTTTAAGATGGAGATGAGAATCAACAACTTGGATATTCATTTGTTGGTATTAAAATTTCCAGCCTGCAGGACATTCACAAGAGATTCCCCAGGGGGTGGCATCCATCCACTTTTAAAGGCGAAAGAAACAGAAGCTGACAATCATAACAATTAAATTGATGAGTGTTTCTTTTCAACGCAATTTGGTTATTGTGTCCCCTGTTTTAACACCATGGTTGAACTATGGTAAGGAGGAAATGATGTGTTCCTGTACATGAAATCAGTGCAATAAAAGAGGGAAGGTGTTTTGATCCAGCAAACAATGACGTTCATTTATGATAACAGGACAAGTCAAAATATTTCACCATGGGGCTGAAAAGAATACAGCATGAAAAATACTGTATGTATGTATGTATGTATGTATGTATGTATGTATGTATGTATGTATTTAACAGCCCACCTTTATTTTCTTTTATAAGCAACTGAAGGTGCAAAACACATCTAATACTATTTCTTCCTCCTATTTTCCCCACAATGTGAAACCTGTGAAGTGAGTTGGGCTGAGAGAGGGAGGGAGGGAGGGAGAGAGAGAGAAAGAGCAGTCCAAAGTCACCCAGCTGGCTTTCATGGCTAAGGTGAGACTAGAACTCACCGTCTCCTGGTGATTGGCCCAAAATTACCCAGCCAGCTTTCATCCCAAGGCAAGACTAGAAAATTATGATTCCCTGGTTTCTAGACTGGTGTTTCAACCACTAGACTAAACTGGACTAAACCACTAGACACACACACACAGAGACATTATTGCCAGAAATAAAATAAAAGCAAAGGTTGGTTAGAAAGTTTAGCTCTATATTACCAATTGATTGCTGCTGAAAGCAGCTTATTTTTGAAACATGGACATCAGCCACTCACTTATGTCCTCTGGACTTTCCAATCTTTAAGTAAAGCATAATGTGGTTCAGCTCTTTCCTGATTCTATCTTCCCATGAAATTCTAATGAAATTCTAATTAAATTCTGCCACATTGAGAACCTCACAAAGATATCTACCCAAACTGTTCAGCTCATTGACACTTTCATGAAGTTTCAGGACATTTATTAAATGAAAATAATAAAACAAATATTGCATGACAAAGTAGCAGCAATGGTATATTGGAAGACCTGCAAAAAATACCATAAAATAGAGGAAGTAACAGAAAATGGAGATGCTAAAGTGCTCTGGGACTTTAGAATTCAAACATGCAGGAATCTGCTGTATAACATTCCAGATTGAACCATTGTCAGTAAGAAAAAGAAAAAAATCTGGATAGTGGACATGGCAAAACTGGAGACAACAGAATAGAAGAGAAAGAACTGGAGAAGATAACAAAATACAAAGACTGCAGATAGAAATAAAATGACTGTAGCAAAAGAGAGCAAAGGTAATAGTCATAGGTGTCTTGGAAGCAATCCTAAAACTCTAGAGTGTCACTTAAACATCAATGGCTTTGACAAATTCACCATCGGTCAATTACGAAAGGCAGCTTAACTTGGAGCAGCTTACATTCTGTGACAATATCACTAACACCATCAAACCTTCATATCTGTCTATCCCACCTCCTTGGGAAAGACAAAAATGCCAAATCCAGTCTGAACATCAGGTTGCGTGACAAACCACAACAGCAACAATTGGATAGTCCCGTCAACTCTTGAGAGTCAACATTAACCACTTTGGAGAACCCAGATCTTTACAAAATGTTATTTTACTTCAATTGTGTCCTATTCTTCCAAACTGATTTGAACAAGTCCCTGCAGTTTTCCTGACAAGGTTTTTCAGAAATGGTTTGTCATTGTTTCCTCCCTGGGGCTGAGAGAGAGTGACTGGCCCTAAAGTCACCCAGATGACTTTGTGCCTAGGCTGGACTAGAACTCACAATCTCCCAGTTTCTAGCCTAAAGCCTTAACCATTAACATCAACTTATACTCTTATACTTCCCTGCTAGAAAATCCAACACATTAAGTTAACAGCTTGTGCCAAAGTTTTGCCTTTGATGTGTAATGACTATAAAAATACATTTTGAAGTAGAGTGGCTGAATGAGGGAACTTACCTCTCTCTTTATATATCTCAAAAAAAAAAACTATAAATAGTTATAGGCACCCTTCTTCACTTTGAGGGTTTCATTTAGATACTTTATCAACATGATTAAAAATGCCTTTCTCATAAAGAAGCCATATTTCAGGGCTTTTATTTATTGGGTCCTTCCAAATGTGTGTCTTTTAATGCATACCCTGACTTTTTGCCAAAGCTGTCCTTCGAAATGTTGAAAACCGAAGCTCATTATTTATGAGATTTCTCATATTAACTCAGACCAATTCATCAAAATAAATCTTTTCCAGAAGTATATAAATCTCTCACCCAACACCTCTCGCTGCAGACTTCCTCAAATCAACAGCCAGAATCTGGACTACATCCTTAACCAGGTAAACCTCTGCCAAAAATACAGATAGAGTTTAGTATAAGTAGTTAAAGGAACTGCATTTGCTATTCTTGTAACAAGACAGTAGGACTTGTGCATGATCCAAATGTTGTTTTCGAGCTTTGGTTTTTACCACTTAACTTAGAATAGAGAATAGAGCTGGAAGGGACCTTGGAGGTCTTCTAGTTCAGCCCCCTGCTCAAGCAGGAGGACCTATACCATTTGAGATAAATAACTGTCTAGTCTTTTCTTAAAAACCTCCAGTGACGAAGCACCTACAACTTCTGGTGGCAAGCTGTTCCACTGGTTAATTCTCCTCATTGTCAGGAAGTTTCTCCTTAATTCCAGGTTGCTTCTCTCCTTGGTTAGTTTCCATCCATTGTTTCTTATCCTGCCCTCAGGTGCTTTGGAGAATAATTTGACCTCTCTCTTCTTTGTGGCAGCCCCTCAAATACTGAAATACTGCTATCATATCACCCTTAATTCTTCTTTTCTTTAGACAAGCCAAATCCAAGTCTACTTACTCTAGAGTTCATCTTTTAATCATATATGTGATGGTCATATACAAAATTAGCTGATTGCCTATGTAAATCAATGGCTGATTCTACAGTCAGACGGACTGATAAAAGCATGAAAAGTCAACAAATCAAATATTGTATGTGTCTACCCAGAACTAAGCCTCGCTGGCTTCAACATGACTTATCCCAGGGAAAAAGGTTCAGGATTGTTCCATAGTATTGATGGTTTGGAAGAGACCTTGGAGATCTTCTAATCTAATGTCCTGTCCAAGGCAAGAGGTCTTATTTCATCCTGGACAAATGGTTGTCCAGTCTTTGCTTGAAGACCTCCAGCAATGGAGCATCCAACACTCCAGGAGGCAAGGGAGGTTAATAATTAATAATTTTGTATGGTACAAATAATCTATTAGGTTTTCTTATTCTGGCAGACCTTTAACCATGGATGGATGAGTGGATAGATGGAGGGATGTATGTGTATGTTAGGAGTGGGTGGATGAATGAGTGGATGGATGCATTGGTAGACGGATAGGTGGATAGGCAGATTGGGAGATGGATGGATTTTATGGTTTATCATGTTGTGAGAATCCAATCCTTTGAGTTGATTTTTGATTTAAGCTATCATACAAATTCAGAAAATGGATGAATTTAGAAAGTTGGAAGCCTTCCTTCATCACAGCTTGGACTGTGGTGGGGGTAGCTTTATCCTTTTGCATCCCCTGCCATTTGCACCTTTCTCATCCTGATTATAGTTTACATACTTCCTGATCCAATTTAGACATTAACATTGATCAAGGGAAACACAGGTTTAAGGCTGGCCGGGGAAATTAGCATGTTATGTAGCAATACACACAGTGTTTTAGATGCTTCTAAATGGAGACTCTGCAACAAATGCATTCTAGAAATTAAAATAATGGCAGTTTAGGTTCTTTTACCAAAAAATAAGTAGTGCATATTTGATGGAGGCGTATCTGAATGGGAAAAAAAGACATAATCCTACCTGCTTTCAAAAGCAATTGAAGCTCATTACACAAAAAAAGGAAGCATAATATGTCCTAGCTTTTCCTTAATGGCATGGGCTAAATTATCCATTATATGGGAAGGTGGAATAAAAGCCATTTTGAACATGAAGCGGTGGATCAAAGCGAGGGGTGATAACTTGTCCATGGGAACAAGCCATCCTCCTCAAAGTCAGAGAACAAGGACAGGCAGTCTGCATTTTAACTACTTCTCCCCGACTTAAAAAGCCTACTCACAAGTCTCCTACTGAGACACAAGTCGAGAACTACAAACTACAAAGATTCTCGCCTACATTTTTTGTTTTTATCCACTTTGCTTTTCTCTTAGAAAGTACCTTTTCTCCACAAGTTTCAAATGAATTGAAGTTATCTTAAAAAAAAAAATCAGCTCTGCCCATTTCTTTTTATAATACTGAGTAGAGAGACAGAAGCTACTTTGATGAGACTAAACTTACTTTGGACATAAATACAGTGTGGAAAAGTCTCTTATGATTCAGCTGCAGTTTGTGGTTCCCTCCATTACATAGCTGTGTTCAGGTTTTCAATCTTTTTAGATCAGCTTTTCTCTCTTTATAGGCATAAGCAAGCTACTGATAGGGCTGCCTCCGGGTCATGATTAGCTCAAAGGTGCTTTTTGCAAGAGGCAACTGGACTTTTTGGTTTTTCTTTGAAGTTTCACTTCTCATCCAAGCAGCTTCTTCAGCACTGACTGGATGGTGGGGAATGGAAGGATTTATACTCCTTGCAGTCACCTGGTCATTTGTATCCTTTTAGAGGGTTATTGAGGCCACTTGGAGGTTTATCTATGTCCTCAGAGTCACCTGAGTATTGCTGAAAGGACTGTGTTATAGACTGGAGATAGATGATGTCATATCCCTCCTACTCTGACTCTCTCCCTACAAGTCAAAACTGTATCTATCGGAGAAACTGGGGAGAAAGTTTGGTCACCAGAAGAGACAGGTAAATGTGGATTTTGCGGTCTTCAATAGAGTGGCCTTTATCATTTAAATGCAGATGGACTGCTGAATCTAGTCCTGATCAGTTTGTCCTCCTATGTTGTGCCATGCATTTGTGAAGTGGTTGTTTTGTTTCCCCAATGTACACCTCTGCACATGGCTCATTGCATTGTCCTGCATGATTTGGCTGGAAGCTTACTAAAGAGAGATTCAACCTAGAACTAAGAAGAAATTTCCTGACAGTGAGGAGAATTAATCAAAGAAACGGCTTGAAATTTGTGGGTGCTTCATTGCTGGAGATCTTCAAGAAACAATCGGGGATGAATAATGAAATAAAAGTACGTGATAAAATTGCAAATGTGACAGATAAAAGCATGAAGGTACAATGAATGTTGCACAACATTATCAGAGACTCTTCCCATGCTGCTCACAATCTTTATGAACTGTTGCCTTCTGGCAGAAGATACAGAACAATTAAAACTCGGACCACACGTTTTCTGAACAGTTTTTATCCCAGAGCTATAATTGCACTTAACAATGAACTTAAAGGGCCATCACTGAGCTGTTGGACAGGATTACTTGGTCTGTTGTGTGGATGCTAGTGTGTTTTTAGGAGGTGGGAGATTTTGGTGGGTGGGGAGGTGTTTGGGAATTGTTGTGTGTGCATGTTGAGTCTGGTCTCTGGGTGTGATATGAATTTTGTTGTATGTATACTGTGCATATATGTACAATGGCAATAAAGAATTCAGTTCAGTTCAATTTAGAATGAAAAATAAGAATGTTAGATTTTAAAACAAGACATGAGAATATTTAAAGAAAAAGGAATTAAGTTAAGATATAAATTGAAAATGTAATAAGTGTAAAGAAAATAAGGATATTGGAAAAAATTTATGGGAAAATGGAAGTAATGATATGATATAGAATTGAATGTGAAAGATAAATATATACTAAGGTCATGTTTCTTTTGAAGTGTAAAAACCTGGAACCACATTGTTCACAGAAAGAGATGCTTTTAAAATGTAAAAATAAAAAAAATATTGGAAAAAAAAAAAGAGAAATGATCAGGCAGACATTTGTCCAGGAAGCAGTCAGATCTCCTGCCTTGAGCAGGGGATTGGACTAGAAGATCTCCAATGTTCCTTCCAGGCCTATGACTCTCTGCAGGATCTAATTTTTGTTGTGTTAGATGGAGAGTCAAGATCTTGTACCTGCTGAGATTGCATGGTTCTTCCCCCCGCCCTCCACGAAACAGGCCTCTGCTTTCCTGCTTTATTCTTACGATGCTTGAAGATTCTTTTGAATTTCTGTTCTTCATATTTTTTACCTGTCTTTAAGACTACCATATTTGTTAATATTCAGCAGTAAAATACAGCTTGCTTTTCTCATTACAGCTAGTCCTCATCATACAATTATCTGACCATCTGTCAAGAGCTGCGGTGGCTCAGTGGTCAGAATGCAGTACTGCAGACTACTTCTGCTGACTGCCAGCTGCCAGCAATTTGGCAGTTTGGAGTTGACTCAGCCTTCCATATCCTTCCGAGGTGGGTAAAATGAAGACCCAAAATTGTTGGGAGCAAGAGGCCGACTCTGTAAACCATTTAGAGAGGGCTGGAAAGCACTGGAAAGCAGTATATAAGTCTAAGTGCTGTTGCTATTTGTTTCATGATCATTCAAAGTTACAATGGCCCTGAAAAAAGTTACTTATGTCTAGTCTTATTTAGAACCCTTGCAGCAGGGTGTTGGACCAGAAAATCTCCAAGATCCCTAACAGTTCTCTTCTTCTGTTCTTTAATGAAAGGCTGGGAGACAGCAGCTTATTATGCATGTGTGGTTTCCCTGTCTCTTATCTGACTGCTTCCTTGGTAGTATTTATTCCCCTGGTCTTCCAAGGCCATTCCTGCATAACATTCCACCATTTGTAGATATCACATACTAAGAGTATGTGACATTTTGCTGCCTGATGGAAAGACCAAGATGGCCTTTCCAACTCAAAGAACAGGGTTGGAAGGGCCTGAATTAGAAGCTAAGTCTCTATTCACCTCCAGCCAGAAGGAAGCATCAAGGCTAACTTAAATGATGAATAACGTAGCAGGGGGCATAATCTCAATTTTATGACACTTGGGAAAATACCTAGCATCCAATGATCGCTCCAATCTGTCTAATGGTAGGACTGGCTCTAGAAATAGAAGATGAGTATTGGTCTGTCATCAATAATATATTTTCTTCTCTGATAAGTAGTTTGGCATGTAATAACTATCACCTTAGGGTTCAACATATCTCCAACATGTAGGTGTGTTGGCCTCATCTCCTATAAGTGTGCACGGCTTTCAGAACTGTACTTAAAATTTCTACTTCACCTGTAGTTCAACACTGATTCCTACTATTTGTCAACAACATGGAATTCTGGATTAAATGTTGGATGTTTTGCATCCTTTCTTTGCATGGTCAGTTAGAAAAATGGTTTAACTCCCCAATACATTTCACGAGGGCACCTTATTCTTATGATGTAGATCAGACCAAGAATGCCAAGTTGAAGATCAAGAATTCAAAAGCTTTGTTTAGTACATAGAACTTGTTCTGTGTCCTAAATAAGCCTGTTGGAAGGGACCTTGGAGGTCTTCTAGTCCAACCCCATGCTTGAGCAGGAGACCATATACTATTTCAGACAGATGGCTGTCCAGTCTCTTCTTAAAAGCCTCCAGTGATGGATCATTTGTTCAGAAGACAAACCGTTCTATGGATGAATTGTTCTGTCAGGAAATTTCTCCTTAATTCTAGGTTGGATCTCTCTTTGATAAGTTTTCATCCATTGTTTCTTGGCTTGTCTTTGTAGCAAACCCTCAAATATTAGGGCACTGCTCTCATGTCTCCCCTAGTTCTTCTTTTCATTAAACTAGACATGTCCAATTCCTGCAACCATTCATTGTTTCAGCTTTCAGTCCCCTAATCATCTTGGTTGCTCTTCTCTGCACTCTTTCCAGAGTCTCAATATCTTTTTCATATTGTGGTGACCAAATATTGTGATATTCTAAGTATGGTCCTACTAAGGCTTTGTAAAGCAGTACTAATACTTCAAACTTCCTAATAGTACTATGTCTCCCCTTACTTGGCTTTAATTATTTGAAGCATGTAGGAAAGAGGGATGGGGGAATTGTTCTATTCTGCAAAGCAGGTGAGCACCTTGAATGAAGGTGATGACTTGAACCCATGAGATTTTTCCAGAATAAAAGCCTCGAAAACTCCAGCCTGATCACTTTTGACAAGCTCTTTGTGGTTCTCTTTAATTGGAACCATTTGTGCAGCTTTATTAATGTAATGAAACTTATTCTCCAGTGAAAACAGAACTCAAGAGGTTGACATCTGAGCTGAAGGGCAAACCTGAAACTGAATCTACTCTGAGATCTCTTAAAGAAAGAAAATGGAAAGCTAATGAACTCCAGCCTTCTTTCTTCTTCCTTTGTTTCTTCTTCCCATCTCACTACCTACCACTCACCTTCTTTTGCCCATCATTACCACCAGACAGGACGAGATGCCAAAATTAATTGACAGTTCCTGTTCTGGGAGACATACCAGGTCTGTACAAATGTTAGAATGTGCTGGAAACCACAACTTTCACAGCCTATGTCCAAATGTTTTGCGTTCCTCCGGTTTATTTTGTTCATATAGAATACTCCCAGTTGAATTGGCAACCTTCTTGGATTTTTGCCAGATTGTTGACTTATTTCAACTGACTCCCCATTATATTATATATGTGTGGTTGTCATTTTTGCAGACCTTATAAATCTCTTTCATTACTTTGGATCTAATTTTTAACATGAGCTTATCCTATTGCTATTAGTAATTCTTGCAAATAAGCATTCCATAATGGATACCTTTTATGATCATTTTGGGGTATTAGACACTGAGTAAAATTACACCACCCATATGAAAGATGGATTTAAAAAAAAATCACTCCATTTTCTTCCCCTTTAAAATGACTAAAATTTCAGAGCTACTGAATAGGTCTGAAATTTAGTCCTTCTGTATATTTAGGAAAAACTGGAAAACACAGGCACACTTCCTAAATTTACAAAAGGCTTTGAAATCAAAGATACACAATCATGTTTGGTATAAGAAGAAAACATACATCTGATACAACTCATATGTTTGTAGAGGAATCAACTTTGTGAGTCTGAGTTAACAAAATGACAGAACAACAGAGTTGAAAGGGACTTTTGAGGTCTTCTAGTCCAACCCCCTGCTCAAGTAGCAAACCCTATACTATTTCATACAAATGGCTGTCCTAGCTCTTATTAAAAACATCCAGTGTTGGAGCACCCACAACTTCTGAAGGCAAACTGTTCCACTGATTAATTGTTCTGTTAGGAAATTTTTCCTTAGTTCTAGGTTGCTTCTCTCCTTGATTAATTTCCATCCATTCTTTTTGTTCTGCTTTGGAGAATAGGTTGGATCCCTCTTCTTCATGGCAGCCCCTCAAATATTGGAACCCTGCTAACATATCACTCTTATCCTTCTTTTCATTAAACTAGACATACCCAATTCCTGCAACCATTCTTTTTATGAGAAGAAGTAACTAAACCTTCACAGCAAATAGCTTGAAAGCACCACATTCTTCAAAGCTTGTGTTAATTTAGCTTCCCTGCACAGGAGGAAGGGGAAATCCGTGCAGAAAAATAAAGAGAGGTCACTTTGCATTTTTTGTAAGGTCTTGCCTTCCAACTTCTAAAGGAGCAGGTGGAGAGCAGCCAGAAAGAGCTCCAAGGTCAATATAAAGGAATTTCAGAGTCCTGTTAACTCATTAAGTTTGGAGTGGAAAATAAAGGATGAAAGGATTGTTTGGGAAGAATTAAGGAAATGCCTAGGCATGGGTTTACACGTCAATTTTTTTTTCTCTGTCTCTCAAAGCCAAAAGGTTTAGTTTAGCAGGTTGGTCTCTGCCATCTGTGACAAATTAAAAGCATTGGAAGGGACAGGTGGCTACAAGGAAAGGGATACTTAAAGAGTTTCTGAAGTATTTCGGCACTCAGGCAGCCGGTTTGCATTTATGCTTGCTAAAGTCCATTCCACAAAGTGGTGGACAGAGAGATGCTGCTTCTTCCCAACCCATATTCACATTCTCAGGTTGTTATTTTGTGCATATAAACATTGTGATTACATTGCAACATCCGGAAGCAGGTTCAATGAAATTAACTTTAATTTGTGGAGTTTTAACTAAAGATCTCCACCCCTTTTACTCCTAACTGGATTTGTTGTTGTTGTTATTGTTGTTCTATTTTGTTCTCTTACCTGCATATGTGCACAAGATAAAAATACCGAGCTTTAAGCTGGGCATATGTCCAAACACTTTCCCAGCTGTGAATTCTTTCCCAAACTTCACTCCTGGCCCATCAGATGTCTTTGAAGACTGTTGTGTCAACCCTGAATCTGGCCTGACTGAAGCCATTTTGTAGTGGTGGGATTCAAAGACATTTACTACTGGTTCTGTGGGTGTGGTGTGGCTTGGTGAGCGTGGCTTGGTGGGCATGGCTTGGTGGGCATGGCTTGGTGGGCATGCTGCAAAAGCTCCATTCCCTCCCCACTCCACTAGCCTGATTTCCAGCTCCGTTCTCCTGTGCAGGGCAACCAAAGAAGCCTCAGCCAATCAGCTGGGACTCAATGGGAGGCAGAGAAGAGATGGGGTTGACAGAGCCAGTCAGAGGTGGGATTTGCTGGTTCTCCAAATTACTCAAAATTTCCACCACTGGTTCTCCAGAACTGGTCAGAACTTACTGAATACAAACCTCTGCATTTTTTCTGCTTCAGTGTTGCCACACTGGAGCTGTGGGTCAGAGAGGTGAGATGGAGGGATTTTTTTGTAGCCAAAACAAAATACTTTCTCTTGGGAACCCCTGGTCAAAAGAAGGCAGAGTGATGCCACGCGGTTGACGAACTGCATGGTGATTGGACCATGGGACTGATTGTTTTGAGAAAGTAGAAAATCTTTTACTTTTAATAAGGTGAAAACTACAGGAGTTTTCAGAGTCAGTTTTCACCAGATATGTGCCAATACGATATTTCCAATGAAAGTATTCTTTGAGGAGTTCAATTGCCTCAGAGTCTTGCCTGCCATGGATTTATTCCTTGGAACCCTGACATGTTGCTGAGTTGGACCACAATTTTGATTTAAGAGATTTTGCTAAGGAGTGACATTTCTCTCATTCTTTTTATATAGCTCAGTTTTATGACTCTGCATTGATAAAGGGGAAACAAAAGAATGGTAGCCTTGAAAGGAAGCTGTGCATCACAACACGAACCAACATTGAGAGTTCCTATGAAACCACGTTCAAATATTTGTAAGCTTTGAAAACTTTGACACGGAGACACCTCTCTTGTCTTGTGCAGCTCTACTCTGAGTGTGATTTTGAAAAATGTTGCCAACCTTCCCTTGAATGAAACAAAAAGAACAAGGGACTAATTGGAGAGGAGAAAGCTTGTGTGGTCACTACTGTGCAACTGAAAACTGGAATTATCCAGGCAAGAGTTAAAAAAAAACACAATTAAGGTGAGCGGTATTGGTTGCCGTGTATATTATCTCCTCCTTACCCAGAGATTTCCAGAACAGCTCTTGCCAGATGCATGTTTGTTTATTTTATGGAAAAAAAGAACAATCCCAAAATAAGATTAGATTATTTAAACTGATATTCTAGTTGTGATAAGAGAATTTGTTGCTGCAAATGTGGGTTGCATTCACCTTAAAACATGGTGTTTCTTGGCATAGAGAATGACAAATTTTGCGCAAATGGCCAATATTTAGAACATATGACCTAGACTAATAGAATTGGAAGGGACTTTGGAGGTCTTTTAGTCCATCCCTCTGCTCAAACAGGATGTCAACTAAAAAGATACTCCTTTGGTCTTTCTAGCTGCCAGAAAAAGGGAGTGGGCATTCTTGAAATGCCTAGATAATCAGTTTGGTAGCCAAAAGTTGTCAGAGCATAAAAAGGTTATTGGAGAGCATGATGGATGACTCTTGGAGACGGATGTGTCCCATTGGAAAAGTCACATCCAGGGTGTGTGGGGAAGAGCAGGGTCAAGGGGGAAATGTATGATGTGATTTAGTATTGACTGCACCCAGCCATACACCAACATGGCAATTTCTAATAAACCAATTTACTTTTTCTGGGATGCAGCCAGAGACTTTTGATTTGAATGAGGTGGATTTGTTGGAGCCAAAGAGTAGGAACGTCCAAGCTGATTGCCTTGTGACGAGGTTCTATGCAGAAAAACCAACCAAACCTGAGAGGGCCATTCACAACCCTAAGTTCAATGCCTATAATACATTTGTTTTCTTTTTCTGTTGTACAGGTCACCTTCAGGAAGTGAGGGGAGCTGAATGTCAACTAAAAAGATACTCCTTTGGTCTTTAAGGCTGCCAGAAAAAGGGAGAGGGAAAAACAAGGAATTCTTGAAATGCCTAGATAATCACCTTGGTAGCCTAAAGTTGTTGGAGCATAAGAAGGTTATTGGAGAGCATGATGGATGACTCTTGGAAACAGATGTGTCCTATGGAAGAAGTCACAACCAGAGGGTGGGGGAAAGACCAGGGTCAAGGGGGAAATGTATGATGTGATTTAGTATTGACTGCACCCAGCCATGCACCAACATGGTAATTTCTAATAAACCCAATTGACTTTTTCTGAGATGCAACTAGAGACTTTTGCTTTGAATGAGGGTGGATTTGTTAGAGCCCTGACACAGGAGGCCATATACTGTCTCCTGTTTGAGCAGTCATTCTGGACAAATGACTGTCCAATCTCTTCTTGGAAACCTCCAGTGCCCTAACTGCTACAAAGAAGAGAGGGTCAACCTATTCTCCAAAGCACATGAAAGCAGGACAAGCAGCAATGGATGGAAACAAATTAAGGAGAGAACTAACCTAGAACTAAGGAGAAATTTCCTGACAGAACAATTAATCAGTGGAACAATTTGTCTCCAGAAGCTGTGGGTGCTCCAACACTGGAGGTCCTTAAGAACAATTTGTCTGAAATGGTATAGGGAAGGGGTCCCCAACTCTCAGGCCACAAGCTACCACTGGGCCATGGCCCATTCATAATCAGCCTGTGTAAATGGCTGGCTGGTCGGTTCCTCTCTCCCTCCACCATGCCAATAAGCCATAAAGGTTGGGGACCACAGGTATAGGGTTTTCTGTTTGAGCAGGGGATTGGACTAGAAGACCTCCAAGGTCCCTTCCAACTCTGTTACTGTGTTCTGCTTTCTTCAATGATGCAAGTAGTTGCTGTAGTTTGGTGAGATTTCTGTTGTAGGTGAGGAACAATAAAGGAAACTGCTCAGAAGTGTCTTTCTTGGTTCTTCAGGCCTGACAGTTCTCCAGCTTGAAAGCTCATACCTGTCTTTGTATTATACTTATTGGAAGAACATTAGAGACTGAAAAAGGCATTGCTGTAACTCTCCAGAGTCCTATTTTACAACAACATGGCTAGACAGACGCAAGGGCCTTCAAGCTGAACATCTTGCCCAAATAGTTGGGATTTTACTCTGCTCTGATGTTCTCACTCATTCTTGATTTCTCTCCTTTCTCTCCCCTGCCTCTCCATTGTAGCAGGAATAATCTAATTTCCCTCTGTCACATGTTTCCATTTGATGGATGGATCGCCAAGGGACATTTCATGTGTCAGCATCAGTGGAAACGGCTTCTGAAGACGGTGCGCATCCTCGTATAAGCATAGAATCCAAATCGCAGGAAAGCTTATGCATCCGTATGCTTTGCTTTTCACTCCCAGATAATTTATTCCTTTGCCTCAGGAAAAAAAAGTGATAGAGAATCTCTAGTGAATACTGATACCAGCAACTGGCAGAGGGAGGAAATGTATAATTAGGAATATTTAGATGATGTGCACAAACACTTTATTAGTGCATTAAACGGCTTAAAAACAGAGCTATATCCAAACAGGAAGAGTAACAACTCAACATGTTGATAGGAACAAAATGAAAGGAACAAAGTGCAAAAGAAAAGAAAAAGGGCATCACTAAACAGCAAAGTGGAAGTTGAATCTCCATAAGTGATTTGAGATTCAGAAAGTTATTCTCATTGCTTTTTCTGAGTAGTGTGGTGGCCTAGAGGTAGAGCTTTCACTTCACAATCAGAAGGCACGATGAGAATGTATCTGCTGAATATAACTCTGCACAGGCAACAGGAAAGGCATCTGGCCAGTAAACACTCAGATCCATTCAGTTGCCCAGACTCCACCCTGCAAGGGATTTTGGGGTCATTAAAAGATGATGATGATTCTCATTGCTTTTCCTCAAACCAAGTAACTTAGTTCATTCTCCAATCAAAAGATAAGAGGAAACCACAAGAATACAAATGGAGAGAAGATATATAAATTTCTCCATCAATGTGAGCATCTACATCAGTGTTTCTCAAGCTCAGGAACTTTAAAATGTTAAATAATGAAGTCTTAGGGATAGTATCAAGATCAAGCGGGAACTGTGGTGGCGCAGTGGTTAGAATGCAGTATTGCAGGCTGACTCTGTCTACTGCCACGAGTTCGATCCTGACTGGCTCACAATTGACTCAGTCTTCCATTCTTCTGAGGTCAGTAAAATGAAGATCCAGATTGTTGGGGGCAATAGGCTGACTCTATAAACTGCTTAGAGAGGGCTATAAAGCATCATGAAGCAATATAGAAGTTTAAGTACAATTGCTATTGCTATCATGTAAAGTGCTAGTACCACTTTATACTGTACTGGTGAGACCATACTTGGAATACCACATACAGTTTTGGTCACCACGATACAAAATAGATATTGAAACCCTAGAAAGAATGCAGAGAAGAGCAACAAAGGAGACTGTAAGCTAAACCATGCTATGAACAGTTGCATTAAATTAACGCTATTTCAGAGTTACAAAGCTCCAATTAAAGCTTTGTTAAGCTGAAAAGCCTCATCAAAGCCTTACAGACTTAGAGATTATATTGAAGACTGCAAACAAGAAAAGAACAGGAGAAATAATAAACAACTGTGCAGTGTTTCCCAGGCTAAAATCCAAATTCAGCCTCAAACCATCTACCAAGTAGCCTTATTTCAAAATGCAGTGATGAGTGGGGCCAGGATATAAACTAATTATGATTTAAATTCCTTTCCAGTTATTGAAAATTAAATGGAGTTAATGTATCTCTCCAGTTTTTATATTTACTCCATTCATCTCTTGTTGCATTAAAAAAAGTATCTGAACATCTCTGGGAATAACATCAAAAGTTTTGGGTGACCTCAGATTGTGGATCTGTTTAGCAAATAAATCCCATTGGAACACTTCCTATTGTGAAGTAGACATTCTGCAACAACAAGATTGCTCAGAAATTTCACCCAATTGTCACAATTTTACACAACATCACCCGTTTCATGGTGAGGGCAAAGATTTTGCTACCCCAAACTGCCAGAAATTGCCAGAGTTGACAAGATTAGCTCCTCTCTTAGTATGAAAGACACTCAGAGGTGGTATTCAGCAGGTTCTGACCAGTTCTGGAGAACTGGTAATGGAAATTTTGAGTAGTTCAGAGAAAATCCCACCTCTGACTGGCCCCGCCCCCATCTCTTCTCTGCCTCCCTGAGTCCCAGCTGATCAGCTGGGTCTTCTTTGGTTGCCCTACACAAGAGAACAGAGCTGGAAAGCAGGTTAATGGGGTGGGGAGGGAATGGGGATTTTGCAGTAACGTTCCCCTGCCATGCCCACCAAGCCACGTCCACCCAGCCAAGCCCACCAAGAAGCCCATAGAACCAGTAGTAAAAAAAATTGAATCCCACCACTGAAGGCACTGTGAGTCAAATACATACTGGTTGTGTTGAACTGCAGAACCCATACTCCTCAGCTGCTCTAGCATGTCCCTTTGCAGCTAAGGGATTCTGCAGCTATAGACTAACGTAGTTCGAGGAAGCCAATTGTTTTTAGAACATTTAGAGCTTTTTTTAGATATACCAGCCATGTGATCCTTCCTTCCATTTTGGCACTTCTCCAGTTTTTTTTTTTATGGGGGTGGGGGGAGAAATAGCCATTATAGAGTTGCTAATTATTTGTACTCACTGGATGCATTAGAGGCTGGGCTTAACAGCCTCCCTCTTAAATGTCATGGCACTGATGCTATTGATGCATTTGCTGTTTGGAGATCAAGAGTAGGTTTTTAAAAGCAGTTCCATTGGCTTTATGCCTTTCTTCATGATTATTGTTGTTTGTGGTTGCTGGATCTTGACTTTTACACACACACACAAAAGGTGAATATAAAAATATTAGTGATGCCAATAATAATTCAATATCCCTTGCTAGGTTTCTTCTTCCTGAAATTCCAAGCTTTAGCCACACTTGGTTGATGGGAACTTGGCATGAATTTGTCTAGAGCCAAGAAATGCCTCATGAATGGTTGCAGGAACGGGGTTTGTCCAATCTAACGATAAGAAGGATTAGGGGTGTCATGATAGCAATCTTCAAACTTATGAGTGGCTATTACAGAGAAGAGGGGGTCAAGCTATTCTAAAAAGCACCTGAGGGAAGAACAAGAAGTAACTGATGGAAACTTATCAAGAAGAGATCCAACCTAGAATTAAGGAGGAATGACAAGTGAGAACAATTAACCAATGGAACAGCTTGCCACCAAAAGTTGTGCATGCTCCATCAGTTGGAAGCTTTGTCTGACATGGTACTGGGTCTCCTGCTGGGATTTGTTAAACTAGACATACTTAGTAGTCCTCTCAATCATTCATCATATGCTTCAGCCTCCAGGCCCCTTATCTTATTTATTTATTTATTCAGTTAATGATGCCACCACTGATGGCAGCATCGGTGAAATGGTCTCTAGTGAACGCTTAATTCCCACGGCACTCTCTCATTTCTCATCTTTTCTCGTCTTCTCATCTTTACTATCTTCTCCTACTGGTTTCTTATGATTTATCAATTGTTGTTTGTAACCTATGATTAATGATTGAAAATATGATTTGTAACCTATGACCCATTTACTTGATGTTTATATGTACAATGAGAACTTACGCACCAGAGATAAATTCCTTGTGTGTCTAAGCACACGGGTAATAAAAGAGTTCTAGTCTAATCTATTTGTAATTTCATTCTATTAATTTTGTAATTTCATTCTATTCTATTTGTAATTCTATTAATTTTGTAATTTCATTTTGTTCTATTCATTTTGTAATTTCATTCTATTCTATTCTATTCATTTTGTAATTCTATTCTATTTGTAATTTCATTCTATTCCATTCAATTTGTAATTCTGTTCTATTTGTAATTTCATTCTATTCTATTTGTAATTCTATTGATTTTGTAATTTCATTCTATTCTATTTGTAATTCTGTTAATTTTGTAATTTCATTCTATTCTATTCATTTTGCAATTTCATTCTATTCTATTCTAGATTCTATTCTATATTTATGGTATTCTATTCTATTCTTTCCTTTGCTACTCTTTGCATTCTTTCTAGGGTTATTATTCAGTGATTCCATAGCCATCCTCTGGAGGTCTCCTGCTTCTTCATTTGGAGTTCTTGGAAGGAGAAACTCATTTCACCAGGGAGAGGGGATCACCAAAAGCTAACTGTTGATCTTCAAATGGCTCCAGGCCCACAATCTGCACTTCGAGTTATCCTACTTATATTTTCTTTTAGAAAATTTGACAAAAAGATAATATGATACAAGCTAATTAGGCCCTTGTGGGCAACACACAGCAGCTAAGGAAATTGAAACAAACAAATACATCTCCTTGTATGATTAAAGTTTAAAAAGATGATTGTCGCCCCAAAGGGTACACTGGAAATTCAGAGGTAGCTTTCTGTTCTAAAGGACTTCACTGAAGCCAATACTGTAGACTTGGAAAAGGGGAGGGGGACTTTTCCATCTAGAAAGAGAGCAACGTTTTGTTTTGCTTTTGTCTCCAAACTTAAGAATTGTCTTAGAAGTTGGTAATTAGCAGGAGCTGTTAATGGAGTTTGGCTGTGATTGCAATGCGGAGAAACATGGTTGTGGTTTGTTAGTGAACAATGCCTGGGAGACAGAGGGAAGTTTAACAAGGTTCCAGTTGTCAGATGCACCCAGTGGGCACTACTGCCATTGATCAGCATTCGTAATGCAGGAGAAAAAACATATCCCAGCTTGAGTTGCAAGCAACCCTTCAGATGCCAGCAACATCCCCCCGTCTTGCTCGTCTAGGGGACGCTGTCTCCACAATGGCTTATCTTATTATGTTCTTCTTCCTCTTTGGAGGGCCTGGCAAAATCACTATGGGATCGTCTAGAGCAAGTAGTGTGATGGAATGTGCACCTTTAGGAGCAATAGGGTGGAGTTTGGGCAACACAGAGCTTTTCCAGAAAGAGGCCCGGATTGTAGGAGACGACCATGTGGAGAACTGAGGGTGAGGTCAAATGTGTCATTAGTTTGGAGTCTCTGCACTTCCACAAGAGACCTACACCCAGTTGCTTCCCCCCCCCTTGAATTCTGCTGACTCTTATTTAATGCCAATTCCCCTTAACCATTAGATCAGATCCTTGCATATAAGTAGCATGTAATAAACCTCAAGTACTTTCTTTCTCTTACCTCCCTCCTTTATTCCTGACTTCTTTCTTGCCTTCCTTCTGTCCTTTCCTTTCTTTTTCTATCTCTCCCCTCCCTCCTTTATTCCTTCCTTTCCTCTTGCCTTCCTCCCTTTCTTTCTTTCTTTCTTCTTTCTCTTCTTTCTCTTTCTCTCTGTTTCTTGCTTAAAGAAGGAATGATGCTTGAATGACCACCTTAAGAATTACTTCAGGGAAATAGCAACAAAGTTTAACCAGTGAGAAAAACAATTGATTGAGGTGTATCCCATTTATTTATTTTCTTTCTTTCTTTCTTTCTTTCTTTCTTTCTTTCTTTCTTTCTTTCTAACCCCTTGTGTCCTTTGCATGTGCTGGGATAACCACTCCCAGAATTCCTAAATGTAATCATGGTTACAAATTCTTGGAATTGGAATTCAATACACATTTTTAAGGCATGGGGGGCACAGGTGGATACATTTATTAATTAATTTTATTTGCACAACCCTCCTAGCAATTCAAACCTTTTTTTTTGTTTATGTATAACAAAATTGTTGTAGGGCAGGTTCTGCCAGAGATCAATGTGCTTAATGATGCAATCTGTAAAAGAGCCTGGAAATGTACAGATGGAAAAAAGTACTATTGAGAAAGCTACAACCAAACATCTTACTTCATAAATTGTTACCCTGGTTGCTAATTCATTTATGGGGAAATGCCGTGTTGCTTGTTATTTTTAAAGCCCTAAAAGCTTTAGCAGTAAGATACCTAAAGAAGTTTTTTTCCATGAATTCCTTCATGTCAGAAGGACTACAGATACTACTTTACAATGGACAAATATATCTTTGCAAGGGGGAAATCATAACATCTCTGGATTGGGAGCAGACACAAAATAACAGAATTGGAAGCAGTGGTGGGATTCAAAATTTGTTACTACCAGTTCTGTGGGCATGGCTTGGTGGGCATGGCTTGTGGGCATGGCATGGTGGGCATGGCAGGGGAAGGATACTGTAAAATCTCCAGTCAGAGGTGGTATTTGCCGGTTCTCCGAACTACTCAAAATGTCCACTATCGGTTCTCCAAAACTGGTCAGAACCTGCTGAATACCACCTCTGGTTGGAAGAGACCTTGGAGGTTTTCTAATCCAATGCTCTACTCAAGCAGGAGACTCTACCCTATTCCAGACAAGTGGCCGTCCCGTATCTTCTTCAAAGCCTTAGTGATGAAGGACCCGCAACTTCTGAAGGCAAGCTGTTCCAATGATTGATTGTTCTCAATCTGAGAAAATTTCTCCTTAGTTCTAGGTTGCTTCTCTCCTTGATTAGTTTTCAATCATTGTTTCTTGCCTTGCCCTCAGGTGCTTTGAAAAATAGGTTGACCCCCCTCTTCTCTGGGGCAGTCCTTCAAATATTGGAACATTGCTATCATGTCATCCCTAGTTCTTCTCTCCATTGGACTAGACATACTCAGTTTCTGCAATTGTTCATCATGTGGCATAGCGTCCAGTTCCCTAACTTTTAAGCAATCTTTTTAAGCAGCCTTCCAACATTTTTGGGGGGGAGCTCAATTCCCCAAAATGATACCTCAAAAATTCAGCCAGAGAGCCAGTTTGGTTCAGTTTGCTTCAACTTTAGCCAGTCTAGTCCATAATAGACTGAATAGACTTCCCTTCTCCAGCCCCTCAAATATTGGAAGACTATCATATCATTCCTAGTCCTTCTTGATTAGATATTCCTAGTTCCAGCAATAGTTTATTGCATGATTTACTTTACTTTTACTTTATTGTCATTGCAACTCGTACAATGAAATCAAACACCATCTTCAGTTCACATCGTGACCATGACCATGAAAATAAACACAAACACACATCCTTCACCCTTCAAACATTGAACCGGAAACCCCCGACACCACACCAACACTGCACTATACAGCAGAATTCAAAAGAGCTACTGCCCTGGAATAGAAGCTGCTTTTCAGCTTATTTGTCTTTGTTTTTATTATTTTGTACCATCTGCCAGATGGTAATAGTTCAAAAAAAGGGGATGCCCAAGATGAGATGGACCTTTGAGAATGTTTTGAACTTCCTTAAGGCAGTGGGAGCTATAAAGCTCTTCCAAAGAGGGGAGAAGGCAACCAATGATCCTTTGGGCAATGACCTTAAACCTCTGAAGTGCTTTCCTCTCTGCCACTGTGCAATTGGCAAACATACAGAGAGGTGCAGTAATTTAAAATACACTCTCTGGTGCAGCGGTAGAAGGTCACCAGCAGGTTTCCATTCAGTTGTTGTTTTCTGAGAAGTCTCAGGTAGTATAATCTCTGCTGGGCCCTTTTGACCACGGCTGCAATTTAGCAATTTAGCCTGCATATCATATGAACTTAGTACAAAATCAAATAATGAACATTTGCAACGGACAGCTTTCCTTCCT
>BHFT01028370.1:0-7500 GCA_004320025.1 Laticauda laticaudata | reverse complement strand
TAAATCCAATTTTCTAAACATTTTTCAAATAAATACAACAATACAATCTCTGTACTTTTGCAGCAATCTCTTTTTTTAAATCATATTTTTACCCACGTATAAAATAAATCTGGTTTCTTTACATTCTTGTTTTAAACCTTTGGTAACTTCTCTTCCTTTTCCTCCCTTTCTTCTCCAATTCTGCCCTTTTTACCCCCCTTGGTCCTCTTAACTCCACCTTCTTCTGTATTCCTCTTTTCTGTTGCCTTTCTGACATTTGTAATTGATTTTTCACCTTATTTTTCCTTTTTTGGTTGTTTTTTTAAGTCCTTAATCTCCACTCTCTTTCCCCTCTTCCCCTTTTCTTCTCCCAGCTAAGTTGTTTATTCATTAAAGATGGCTTCTTCATTCATCCCAATCTTCTTGTTCTTGTAGTTTCTGGGGAGGTAGAAATCACCATTTCTAAAAAAAATGAAAAACAGATCCAAAGAAGCCCCCTTCCCTTTTGTTCCTTATCTTTTAGCTTTTTTAATTCAATTTTCAATTCATTCCAACAAGTGGTTGCATTTAAAAAGTTTTTTTTATAACAACCAAAATGTTTTTAGTTCTTTCAACTAATAATTTCCAAAAGTCCCAAAGTCACCAAAAAGCAATCAAATATACCACAGATTTGTTTCATTTAGCAACTTTTCCCTTTCTTTTTATACTTTCTCTTCCTTGGGTTATAGTTTCAGTTACAAAGCATCCAATTAAAATATATCTTTTAGAGTCTTGTTTACAGTTTAGCTTCTGTTCTTATAAATTCCAGCAGCCTCCCTCCCAACCAAAAATCTTAATACTTTATTCTTTTCCTCTCCCTTCCACTTATAGCAAAGGGAGTTCCTTTTTTTTTTCCCCCCAATTTGGGGGCGCAGAAATCCTTTATTGGTCCCCTGGTTTTCAGTTTTCAAGATTACCTGCTAGCAAAACAGGTTTTTCCGATTTCTCAGTCATTTGCTATCACTGTAAGGAAAGGAAGAAGTGAAGAAAACACTCTTTGTCATACTCCGCTTTTCCGTCTTCGTCAGGAACAATGGTATTTAATGAACTTAATTCCAGGGTATTTAAATGTTACTTATTATCCCGGTTAGCCAAAAACTTTCACTTTCTCAGCTTCCTGCTGCACATTCTTATCCGGATGAAAGCTTTGTGGTGGCCATTGCTGACCACTGCTCCACCGCTTTCGGAAAAGGGAGCTAAGTCAGCTAAGGAGGGGGTTGTGATTCCCCCGGACCCCTGCTGGATCTCCCTTATCCTCAGTTACCTCTACAGGGTAATTATAGCCCGTATCGAGGGCACTCCAGCGGCGAGCGCAGGAGAAACCACGCACAATCGCGGATTCCTGCCACTGCCAAAACCTTGCAAACCAGAAGTCCTACTTGAGTTACATTTTATGCTGTATCTTAATGAGTTGGGAAGAGTCATGAGTCTTTTTTTGGACTCTACTAATTTGTAGATACATTACACTGATGTGATAGATATTATGCAGATTAGTTAGTGTAATCATGGACCCTCTAAATATATTGGATGCAGTCCTCACATTGCCAAGTAACTTGTACACAAGATGTTCTGTTTGTCAGTGTAAGATATTTAGGCCAAGCAAATATGCAGCTTGTGGATGTTTTCAGTTCTCTAGCCTGAAAATTCCATACCTCATCTTTTTTTGAGTATATTTCCTTGAACTAAATATACACTAAAATCTCAATTACAACTAATTGTTTGATCCTGTTGTGTTTTTTTTAAAAAAAACAGGACATTGCATTTTTGAATAGATTTCCATTTTAGATATATTGTATGGCCCTGACTTGGAAAGTATGTTCCTAAAAAATTATTCTGCATAGAATCAAGTATATCATGCACACATGATGAGATTCAATTAGGGGTGGGATTCTACCAGTTCGCACCTATTCACTAGAACTGGTTGTTAAAATTCTAAGCAGTTTGGAGAACCAGTTATTAGAAGAAATACTGCCTTAATCCTGTAAGGAAGGTAGGAAGGAAACATTCTGGTGTTGCTTACAGAAACTGTCTCTCCGTTAACCCTTATTACATTCTTGGCAGGATTAGACTTCCTGTCTCAGAAACATCTCTGGAGTTCTTCCCCCCTCCTTTGCTGGTACTTTGCTTGTGTGGAGTGACCATTCAAAATTTCAATGGCACTGAAAAAAGTGACTTATGACTATTTTTCACACAACTGTTGCAGCATCCCCACACTCATGGGAGGCCAGGCGAGAAGTTGCATGCCTCAATGTGAGTGATATTGAGTTGGCCACGCCCAGCCAATAACATGACCACCAAGCTACATCCATCCAGTCACATGACCACCAAGCCATGCCTACCAACTAAGCCACACCCACAGAACCAGTTGTTAAAAAATTTGAATCCACTCCTGTGTTCAATCCTTGATTGTCATTAAAGTCTTAAGGGTATTAATTGTGTACATTTCAACATGCTATGTAAGTTATACCAGTATATGTTATCATTTAATGCAGTATAGGTAACAACACTTAACCACACAAAGAAAATTCAAAGCATTGTTCGATGCAGTAAAGCAGTGTGTTGGAACAGAAAAAACAAAGTCCACTTAGCCATAAATGTATCCTTCCTGGCCTTCATGCACATACAAGTTACTATGTATGCAGACAACAGCACCTTACTGCTTTTATTTTTTTCTCTTTTTGAAAAGTTATTAAATTTGGAATCTCAATCAAATATATAGTATTCCCTATATTTTGCAATAATCAGGTCTATATTTTTTCTTAGGAAAAAGATCTGAACTTTTTCTTAAGAAATAATTCAGAATATTCCTTTATTTTTGTAACAAGATTATGCTTATATACTTAAAAATAAATTACATTGGCTGATCATAGTTGGCTATGTTACATTGGCTGATCAGGATGATACAGTGATTTTGAACATCAGCAATTTTTCACAGCATCACAAATATTTCATATTTTGTTGATTGGATTGGATATACTTATTTGCTACAAGGTTACCATATTTCAGATAATTATCTCCAATGTCTAATCACCTGATCCCTGAATAATTATAATAATAGCATATTATTTAAATCATTCTAAACTCTTGTATTCCATCTAGGTCAGGATGGCTATCTAGCTGGCTCCCTGCATGGTGCCCTACATCACCTGTACACCTTAAAGATGCTGAAGAGAAAATCTTGAAATGTAAGCACTTTGTGGTAAGAAATCTCCAACAGCATTCATCTCAAGTTTTATTACTGTCTCTTTCCCACTCCCTTTTTTAATGGAGAAAAAACTTGGAAGAAGAAGAAGAATTAAGAAATAAGCTTTGGTGCAATTGAGCATCTGGTCTTACAAAGAAAAGAATATTGGAGCTAGTATATTAAACAAAATGCGATATAGCATGACCATAATTTGTTGTACTTCAGAGATTGGAAGGTTCAAACAAGTTGCACAGGTGAAAATTGGAGAATAATGTAAGCGAATAACCCCTAAAATAAAGTTGCTTTCTTATTTCACAAGTCATTCTGGACTTTGTTGTAAGGTACTTGTGAAAGTAAGGGTTTTCTCAGTGGCTTTGATGTCAAAATATATTCATTGTGTTTGTGGAATTATTTCAGTATAGACTGTATAATAAGGCTTGTATTTCTTCCTTCAGGTATTACAAGTACTTACAGTAAACAATATGTATACCTATCCAATGGAAATAAAATATGGACACTTACATTCTCTCAGAACCTTTCACAGAAAACTCCACTTGTTCTTCTTCATGGGTTTGGAGGTGGTGTTGGACTTTGGGCTCTCAACTTCGAAGATCTTTGTGAAAATAGGACTGTATATGCATTTGATTTCTTGGGATTTGGTCGCAGTAGTAGACCACAGTTTGATACTGATGCAGAGGTGGCAGAAAATCAATTTGTAGAATCTATTGAAGAATGGAGACGGAAAATAGGATTGGATAGAATGATTTTACTTGGACACAACTTGGGTGGCTTCCTGGCAGCTGCTTACTCACTAAAATACCCATCAAGGTATATGAAAGATTTTTTTTCTTTTGTTCAATTGTATCAGAGTCTTGTAGACTAGCTGGAAAAATCCCTGTAGTTTTCTTTGTAAGGTTTTTTTCAGAAGTGGTTTGCCATTGCCTCCATCCTCAGACTGAGAGAAAATGATTACCTCAAAGTTATCCAGTTGGCTTTGTGTCTAAAGAAGGTCTATAACATAAAGTCTCCTAGCTTCTAGCCTGAAACTTTAACCATTACACCAAACTGACAAGCAATAGATGAAGGAAAATTATTTCTATAAGGTGATAAGTTGGCAGAATAATATGATATACATATGTGCAATCTGGAGCCAAATGGCTAGATTCTCTGCTTAGATTAAAATGCAATTGAAAAACTAATGTAATCATTTTACGTGTAGAATTCAGTCTTTATTGCACTTAACTTCCATATTCTGAGTGCACAGAACATCTTTTTTGGGTTGCTTTTAAATATCCAATGCATGGAGGATATTTAAGAGACCACAAAATATTGCCTCCCGTTTGTCATATTCATGAGCTTGATTTCAGAATATTTACAGAACAAAAATCTTGGAAGGAGGAGGGAATGTGGGAAGAAATGGTGTATAATTACTAAAAACCATGAGTAATGAAGAAATTATATATGTTAGAGAAAAGCTAACTGTACAGTATTTACTTTAGAAAAAATTAAAAATGTTCACTTTCATTTTTATTTAAAGGCATAATGTATGGTTAATGTTAAGTTACAGTTCAAAAACCTTTGAAGAAAGATTGATTGGTTCATCTGGTACAGTAGTAGACATAATTTATCTGTAGAAATCCAATAATTTAATATAGTATTTATCCCAGAGGTGTAAGAAATTGAATTTTGAATTTTTGTATGTCATGCATTCTTTCATTGAGCTACAGAAGAAATTTTAGATTGGTACTATTATCTAAAAAAACAAGAATAGAGTATTGGTGTGATTGAAATCCCATTTCCTAGTAATACTGATTTTAATACACTAGCAATTATTTTGAAATTAAAGTGATAAGTGTTTTATGTCTGTCATGTTTTAAGAAGAAAATGCATCTATTCAGCTATGTAAATGTTTAAATGTTGATAATCATAAAGAATTGGAGAATGGAAATATACAGATACTCATAAAATGCATTATTGAAAAAATAAATGTTGCTGGCTTATTAATCAAGCAATTGGTATTGCCAGCATCTTTCCTCACTCAAGGTCTTGTTCTTTGTATGTCCCCCAGAAATAGTATGAGGTTGGAGAAAGGGACCCTCCCAACCTCTAAAGGTAGGATAGCATTCTAATTTTGGATGGTGTACTTCTCAATCCAATATTGTAAGGAAAGATACAAAAGCATTGAACAGAGAAGAGAACTCACCACCTTAACTGAAACTATGAGGCAGAGCATGGTGGCTTACTCATCATCTCCACATGACAATTCAGAACCCAATGAATACAGAAGTAAGATATGTCCATTTTGCAGTTCAAGATGGAAGTTTGCTCTATTTTTATAATCTCAGATTTGGAATTTACCTTAATCTTAAACCCCACTAGGTGGTAGAGAACTGTGGCTCATCTCTTTTCCATTTGTGAGGGCGATGGTGACAAACAAGATTGTTGAATCCCATGAAACCTTTGCAGCTAGACCTTAAGAGAGCTGAATAGATTGTCCTATATCTAAAGAAAGACAAAAAAAAATATTTCAAGGATGAGTAAAGTGCAGTTCTCTAGATATTACTGAACTACAGAATTCCTCAGTCCTTGTCAGAATTATCAGTGGTAAGATCTTATGGGGATTGCATATGACTTGATAGTTATGCAGCTTCAGTGAAAATACAGAGATTAGGTTCATAACTCCATTGCATTGGAGAGGAATAATGGCAGCAAAGTTACAGTATGCATTCATCCAAATCTTAATCATAAAGCACAATTTGGAAACTCTATTTTTTAAATTTATATAACAAAGTTGGAAAAAACATGATTTATTGTGATTTATTGTCGTGAAATGTGAGGGTTGGAGAATAGAGATCATCTAGTGCAATCTTGGCCATGCAGGAAACCAGAGATACAGTTATTGATCATTTTGTTTGTAAAATTAAATCATAATATTGTACAAAAGGCCCAGGTCTCCTCTCTCTTCCTCTTCTAAGTCCAGATTCTTCGGAGGAACATTTAGGATATTTCTGATTCCAACTGTATTTCATCTCTTCTGAGGACTATGGTTAACATGAAACATGATTTAAATAGATGGGTGATCTTTGTCCAGCTTTTACTTCCCCCAAGGCCCAGATTTCATCACTAAATGTAATGGAAAAACTTCACTTTGTGATACATGGGATTCGATTATCTGTTTTGTATATTTAAACCCTATCTCAAACTTAAGAAAAAAGCAAAAGAAATGAGCCAAATATTTCTCTTTCATCAGTAATGCTGCTGTCACTAGACTAAGCCTCAGAGAGTACAGGTTAAAATAAAAAGTCTTCTCTTCCTCTGATGGAATTGCCCATTCCAGTTTAAATTCAATTCATTGTAATTGTTTATTTATATTGTTATATATTGTATATTATCATAAATCCTCTGTAGGTTTTCAACTGTCTGGATAAAGAATTACTCTGTAGTAATTAGTTTGGATTGAGTAGTCATTAAATAACTCGGATGTCTGATAAAACAAAATCTCAGATCATGCAAATGGCTACCAATTAAATATGAGGATAAATCACTTTCAGGTGATTGTGTGAATGGAGAAAGAACAGGGTCAGCATACATTTTCCACACTATCCATTTCAAAGTAGTTAATAATTCTCAAACTGAACTTTAAAACGTAAAGTGTATATTCTTATTCTATATAAATCTATTTCCTGTGTAGATACCAAGTAATTAAAGCTGATTCTGAAATAAGATTTGTACTGTTCAATTGATTTCCTTACTGACAAAATATCTTAACTTTTATCTCTGCAGAGTAAAGCATCTTCTGTTAGTGGAACCATGGGGTTTTCCAGAAAGGCCTTCCAATGCTGAGCATGAGAGGACTATTCCAATATGGATCAAAGCACTTGGAGCTATTTTGAGTCCATTTAATCCATTAGCTGGTCTCAGAATAGCTGGACCTTTTGGTGAGTGCTAACCTAGCTTATTTTATTATATTGCCAAAGACATCAATTTTGAAATTCCAGTAACATGGACTTTAGGTCATCTATGTATTTAAGCACTCACCTGGTTAGGTTAGAATGTGGAATCCTATTAAAGCCTTTGAGCAAAGTGATTGAGGAAGAATGATACACTTACAGCTTCTCCTATATTCAGCATAGAAAGACAGCAGGCTCCTGAAGGGGAATATAAAGCCGATGTCACACTGCACCAACGGATGGAAAGAGGATGTAAAATGGAGAGAAACAGTTGCCATCCGTTGGTTAATGCGATTCATCCGTTCTGTACTCACTGCGTCCGTTTTTCATCCTCTCTATCCGTCCAGC
>BHFT01028369.1:0-14407 GCA_004320025.1 Laticauda laticaudata | reverse complement strand
TGAAGGCCCTAGCTCGCAGTTATGTATGGTGGCCGGGCATGGATGCTCAGATTACAAGTTGGGTGAATGCTTGTCAGTCATGCCAAACTACCAGACCTGCTCCACCGACATCCACTCCAGGAATGTGGGGAGATTCTGGGACCCCTTGGTCCCGGGTACATATTGATCTGGCTGGCCCTTTTCATGAGTGTACATTCCTGATCATGATTGATTCCTTTTCTAAATGGGTAGAGCTGACCTTGATGACCACAACAACTTCAGAAGCTGTCACTAAGGCTCTATCGAGGATATTCACTACCCATGGCCTCCCTGACACCATCATGTCTGATAATGGCCCCCAGTTTACTTCCTGTGAATTTGAGGTCTTCCTAGCTAACTTGGGAATCAGACATACACCGACAGCTCCTTTCCACCCTGCCATGGTCTGGCTGAAAGAGCAGTCAGATCTGCTAAGGAGGTCCTGGAAAGGCTTGGGCCCATAGATTGGCACTCTAGGCTCGCTAAGTATCTTCTAACCCAGCACACTACTCCCTGTGCCACACAAATAGGTCTCCAGCTGAACTTCTCATGGGTAGATGTCTGTGGACTACTTTAGACAGACTCCATCCATATTACGCCCCAGTCATTCCCCTAGGATCAAATAGCCAGACAAGGAAGTTTGCTGAGAGTGGCCAGGTCTATGCCAGGAACTATGTGGGGCACCCTTTGTGGATGCCTGGGTGGACTGAATGTAACACTAATAATCTTCTGGGAGATTTTCTTGTGACAGATTTGATTATTGGATATCAGAGCAATTCTTCATAAAGAATTGTAGATGACTCCTGTCCCAGGGGCAGCATAACCCGATCACTGATTTTCCTCTTCCAGTACCTATCAGTAGGTATCTGTAGATAAAGGAAGCTTTATCACTACCTATGCTCTCAGGATCCACCTTCTACTTTAAGAGGACCATTTATGATTAATCATAAATATATGATTAATGGAATACAATTTACTACTGATTGTGGAGAATAGTGCTTAGACTTATATATTGCTTCACAATGCTTTACAACTCTCTCTAAGCGGTTTACAGAGTCAGTAAATTGTCCCAACAATCTGGCTCCTTATTTTACCAACCTCAGAAGGATGGAAGGCTGAGTCAATTTTGAGCTGGTGAGACTGAAACTGTCAAACTGCTGTCTGTTGAAAGACAGCAGAATTAACTTGCAATACTGCATTCTAGCCATTGTGCCACCATGGTTCTTGTAAAATGAACAGATCCTTCTGGTCAGGCAAAAGGACCTGAAGAGGACCTGACCTGGGGTGACCACATTGCAGCCCTAGTGATCTTCTACCACTGCACCATAGAGAGCATTTTAACATACTGCACCTCTGTATGGTTTGCTAAATGCACAGTGGCAGATAGGAAAGCACTCTAGAAGGTTATCATCATTGCCCAGAAGATCATTGGTTGCCCTCTCCCCTCTTTGGAAGAGTTTTATAGCTCCCACTGCCTTAAGAAAGTTNAATAAAAACAAGGACAAATAGGCTGAAAAACAGCGTCTATCCCTTTTGAATTCTGCTGTATAGTGCAGTGTTGGTGTGGTGTCGAGGTTTCCGGTTCAATGTGTGGAGTGTGAAGGATGTGTGTTTGTGTTTATTTTCATGGTCATGATGTGCACTGAAGATGGTATCTGATTTCATTGTACGAGGTGCAATGACAATAAAGTAAACTTAACTAAAAGGGTTTCATGGTAAACTCTTAAGAACTGTGTTGAACCTGTATATTCTGAATCCCCATGAAGTTACCCAGGCTTGTGAACCAATATTTGTGTTACTATCTTTTCCTCTTTCTTCTCCTTTTTTCATTCCATGCTCTATATACACTGTATATATAACTGTACTGTAGTCTATTGTTATAATTGCACAACTTGCTTGAGACGAATTAGCAAATTATGCAAATACTGTGCCCTACTGTGCAAACTAAATGTAAACTAGCCAGGGAGATGGTTTGAGGCTAAACTATCTGTTTTCAGATAACTGCATCTTACAATCAAAAATGAAATTGTAAAGCAACAATGCAAAACCAACACTTAAGAGCTCAGTCTGTCATTTTTTTAAACTTTCCCCATACAGATCAAGTTAGAAAGATGACAGTATTACCAATATTTATAGATTCCTTTTCATTAAACTGATAGAAACAACATTTTTTTAAAAAAAAAGTTAAATAAAATATCAAATTTAGATTGGATGTTGTTTGAGAAAAAGAAGACAGGCACAACTGTGGAAGCTGTAAATATACAAGGCCCTCTCAGAGCTTGAGAAGATTGGAATTTTTTTAGGGGATATTGTTTCTATTCCCTCCAATATATTTTGTCTGATGGAAAGTAAGACTACAACAAATGTTGGTAATGTGGAGGTGAATAAACCTTCTTTGGACAGGAAGTACAGTCTTCCTTTCTGAAGATAGCAAACTTGTTCTTAAATGAAGAACTTCTTACGCTTCTGTGAAAATATTGTGTAGTAGGAAGGAGATTTGTTTTATTGTTCCCCCACTTTTTAAATTTTTTTCTTTCTTTTGCACTGTTAAATATTGTTTGGATTACTTCTCAGCCATTTCTTTCCTTTTGTTGTCATTTCCAAACCAATCTTTTTCTTGGCCTTTTTAGTTTTTCTTCCTTTGCAGTGATATTACTGTCACCAATATCAACTTCTTCTTAAGTTAAACATGTGCCTTCATGTGGTGGCAACTTCTGCATTACATCTGAATTATTTTCATGCCTTCAATTCTTATCTGCAATAAAACTTCTTTAAAATAAACTAGTTTAAACTACAATGGGAAATCAAGGTATGAATTAAGCCAGTGGCCATAAATCAGTGAAAACTTTATAAGATGCTTTATAATGAATTCCAAGCTGAAATAAGCCATCTCTAGTTCTGTTTTGATTTCAAGTTATGTCTTATTATTTTAGAAGAAGCTATTTTCTAGTTTGTAGAAGAAGCTTTAGAGGAAGCTATCTTCTAGCTTCTTCTTCCTTCAGGATATCTTACTAGAAAATAATGAAGATAAAAAAAGACCATGCAAAAAATAATATTTTTTTTTCTGAAGTCAAATCCAGAAAAATAAGACATGGAACTGTCAGGAAATAAAAAGTCCACTGTTATAGATTGATCTTCAGCATGAAAAAGGTGATATTTCGATTTATAGTTCTTCTGAAAGACTTTTAATTAATATTAAATTGCACCTTATATCAGGTTCTCTACCTAAAATAGTCAATTAGATAAGGAACTGTGGAATTTGGAATATAATTTTAAACAAAATCTCATTAGAGATGAAAGTTAAAGGCCCTGTCACATCGGCCGACAGATGCAAAAAGTATGTAAAAAGGACACAGCGGAGGAGAAAATGTTCCATCCGTTGTTATCTGCTCTCAAAAGTGCCCCAAATTTGCATAAACAGAACGGACAACAACGGAAAGGAACGGCCCGAACGGGACACAAACGAGCGGACAGGGAGAGAACGTTAGTGAGTGTAAAGCGGTGCTCCACGGAAGCAGCGGATGGAGCGGATGACAATCTGAGGGGCGTCCCAGGAGCACAGCGAAGTGGAGATTTGGGCAGCGAAGGGCGGTAACCAGCGGGTGATGCAGTAGGATTGTGCAGGAGATGGCCTAGCGGTACCTAAGCATCCTAGCGAGTGGAAACGCTTCCACTGCGCATGCGGGGAGTATTTTGCGTCAGCCCCGTGGGTAAGATTGGCAGCTCGCAAGCAGGTCACATTTCAGAGGAAAAGGACCGGCTGCGAGACACTCTCCCAGCCAACAACCATGGGAAAGAGAGGAAGCCTGTTGTTTACTCCTGGCCAAGCCCTTGGCAAGAAGAAAGGGCCCACCCATCCCACTTGGCGCTGACTCTCTGCTTGTGCTGGTGTCTTGCTGTGGTGCTTACTTTGCTGGGTGCTGTTCCTTGGTGCTGGTGCTTCTGCTGGTGGCTTACTCTGCTGTTGTGCTTCCTGGTGCTGTTGCTTTCTGTGGTGCTTACTCTGGCTTCGTGTGCTCTGTGCTGGTGCTTCTTGGTGGTGCTACTCTGCTGGTGCTGCTCTTGGGCTGCTGGTGTGTGGTGCTGCTGTCCTGCTGCTGCTTGCTGCTGCTGGTGGTGGTGGTGTGGTGGACCAAAAGCCTCTAGAACCTCAAAGCCCCTTCTGATTGAGGGGCCCAGGAGAAGCCCTGCAGAGCAGGGAAGATGCAATCGCGTGTATAGAAGAGGAGGACAGTTAACTCATCGAAGGAAAACATGAGGATGAGGGTGTCGATGGGAGGGAGAAGAGTTACCTCTGGGGAGAGGGACACAGGCTCTATTGAGACCACCAAGGCAGAAGCAGGCTGCTTGGAGAGAGAAGGCGGAGAGGCTGGGTTTACACTTCGGAGGTGCTCCTTGGCTGGTGAAAAGGACACATCACAAACTTGGTACGGGAAGCCTGCCGCTCAAGAATCTGGCCAGGCTATGTCAAGCTCACCGACGGCGGGAGACGCTACCGTGATGGGCTCAAGTGCAGCTTCTGAGGGTGAGGGTCGCACTTTGAGGAGCAGCCCCTCTGTCCAACCCTCTCTCTCAGGCAAGCCAACAGAGGCCAGTCCTCTTCTGGCCAAGAGTTTCAGCTCTGTGTCCAGCAGGTATCTCTGTGGGGCCCCTACGATATGGAGGGTACCCCCCCGACAGCTGCCACTCCCATGGGCGGACAATGGAGGGGACCTCCTGATTCAGTTTGGAGGCAAGGGAGGAGGCGCTGACACCAAGACCAACCCACAATACCCCCCCAGCTTCCCACTCCACAGGGAAAGCAGGCAGAGGGCAGATGGAGGGCAGAAGCCCACAGTCCGCTGGAGTGCAGGGACACCATCAAAAGCAGATAGATCTCCTCTCTCAAGTGGTAACACCATTACAAACTCCTCTAAACAAAAGCCCTTCCTACCTACGTGCAACCTCAGACCTCATGGGAATCCGAATCCCAGGTACCCAGGTGATAAGGAGAGGATCAAAGTCTTCTGCACAACCCTACCAGGCCCAGCGAACCTTGCAATCGCGACCCAGGTCCAGGTCTGGCTCCTCCACCACCAAGGTATGGGGGTCACAGCCCTTCCAAGGCTTTCCCACAGGCCTCCACCTACCTAAGGCTTACGGTACCAGGGAGGTTCCAAGCAGCACGGCAGCCTCCCAGTCCAGGGCCACGGTCAATGTATTGCCCTGATGCCACCAATGGCCACCGGTGCCATTGGATGGCCACCCAAATGCCACCGGTGCCAACATGCCACGTGCCACAGATGCATCAATGCACAGATGGCCCCCCGACGCCCATAGCACTTGACCGCAATAAGTATAGTGGGACCTCCTGAAGTTGGCTGGAGCTTTTCAGGCCCGTGCTTTTCACATCTATGGCTCCAACGGGGGGAGAAGTACACTGCTTTCTGCAACTTTCTTCCAGCCCTGCTTCTGTACCACTTGCTCTGCAACTTTCTTCCAGCTTCTTCAGTGGAAGGGGCCATGGAGGAGCTCCCTCCAGGTATTTTCGATGATGGGGCCTGCACCAACTCTCTGACCACAATGCTGATGGTGTTTGTGGCACCCTCAGCGTACTGCATGCTCCTGTACGTGGTTCTCTGGAGGGCCAGGTTGGGCCAGAGTCAGTTGCCACTTCAGCCCAGGGGTCCAGGCTGGCTGGAAGGTTTGGTGTTGGTCAACCTGGGGTTCTCAGCCGCTCCACAACTTCGTCAACATGGGCTGGTGCAATCTCATGAGTTCTGGAATGCACGAGGTTTCGTTCCTACGCTCCACCTACCTGTTATATACAGTGTTCGTACTGACGCTCTTCTCGTGATCCATCTCGGACCAGACACTCTTGATTGCTCCTTTTCTTCCCGGTGAACAGGTGAAAGGCCTGTAAGAGGGCTTCGCCTGTTGTGAATGATATGGGGGCTACAAAAGGAGTGTTGTGATGATCCATGTGGAGATGGACGTTGGGCTGTGTGGAAGAGCAGAGCAGAGGCAAAGCCGAAGAGAAGGTTTGAAGAGGTCATTCACAGCAGGTTTGCTGGGACTGAAAGTGAGAGATCAGGGGATTTCCTCCCCCTTTTTATAGGAAATATAGTTTTTTTTACCGCTAGGTGTCTTTTGCATCGTCTAGAATCTTGCAGAACATCCTAAATATTCTTGATAGGATCCCTTATATGAACATTTTCTCCTTTTATGGCTTTATATGCGAGTGCGCATCTCTTTCATCCTTTTAGTTCCGTGCTTACTGAATGGCTTGCGTGTCCGTTCCCAGCATCGTTTGTTTCCTCCCTGTGTCCGTTTTCCCACTTGGAGTGGATGTGAGGTTCGCGGATGCGCCAAGCAATTGCCTAGTGAATAGCGGACCGCTACGAGATGACGAGAGACATAACGAATGTTCCCCGTATCTGTAGCGATGTAGGATACGGACGCGTTGGATACCTTTATCCGCTGCGGATGAAATCTCAGTAGATGGATGCTGGATGGATAGAGAGTATAAAAAACGGAGGCAGTGAGTACAGAACGGATGCATCGCGTTAACCAACGGATGACAAGTGTTTCCTCTTTCCATCCGTTGGTGCTGTGTGACATGGGCTTAAAGATGAAACGTAAAAAAGTGAATTACCCCCTGAAGATATTCAGGTAAATTCTGAGCTTTATAAAAAGAAGGAAAAGCCATTCACCATGTGAACAAAAATTTTAGCCAAGAATTCTACTGCATAGCAAGCAATGAAACCTAGCCAATTTTGGCTAATCTTGAAAATAACTAGATAAGGTCAGATCTGGTAAATATTTGACTGGGATGCTCTTCAGAGGTTGTAAGGTTCAATGGGAAAAGAGAACTTTAGCAATGTCTAGATTAAATTGGAATAAATGTGTAAACACAGAAAAAACTCTGAGCAAAGTTCACTATGGACATACAGGGTTTGGATAGTAGATTTGCCATAATATCAGCTCAGTTATTTACTTACTACTCTGCTTCAGCTTCTTAAGAAACAAGTACTAAAAAAATTTCATTCAATATCTTGTGGTCACTCATCTGATGAACTTGTTGTTCTAGAAACTTTTCGCTGTTTGGGAAATGGGGAATATGCAACACATCAGTTACTGCAGAGACATAAAGAAGCATATAATTTCTCAGAATGCACAAATAAGTGCTTTTCAACCAGTCCCAAGTTCACTATATCATTGTGAATGATAAATTGGCTAATCCTGTCCCTAAGAAAATCAACGTGTTAAATTTATTTGAAAATATAATGATCAGGATGGCGACACTTTTTAACATTGTTTGAAAGCTTAAATGGAAAAGATTCTTTCAACAGACCTGACAGAATATTGAATGGTAACGAAGCTGGGTTTTTTTTTTCCAGGAAAATAGACCATCATCTGCTCAAGAGTATAATCATTTAATCATCCTTGTCAATGTTGTTCTAAGACAAAATCCATCAAGGTTGTTAAAACTAAAGCATGGGAGAAAAAGAAGGAAATGCATTTTATTTTTATACAGTATATATATCTGCTGTCTAAATAATTCTGAGCAAGGTGCCTAGCTACCATTAAATGTATAGGTAAAAATACTTAATGATTAAAAAAGTTGTTAGAGATAAAATATTGATGCTTATCTTAATATATAGTTCAGCATCTATGAACTGCAAATGTCTTTCTGAGGTTCAGAGATAGGATTTTTCTCCCCTAGCCTTTATCAGACACTGAATTTAGAATCAGCTGATCTGCCACTGGCATGTATCTTTTCTTTAAAAAAGAGAAAAGAAAATCCGTTAATAAAGTAAATTACAACTTAGTTGCAATGTTTAATCTCAGCCACTACAGCTTAATGTGAGTAAGCATATAAACTAATATAGTAGATGTTTTCCTAACAATGTGATTGTAAATTATTGTGTTAAATGTCTATGGATATTCTGAATTATCCAGGTTATGGTTGTCCCAAAAGTACTTTATCAAAAGGCAACTGGGTTTGTTTTTCTTCCTTGAAGGCATTTGGCTTCTTATCCAAGAAGCTTTCTCAGTTCTGACTGAAGAAGGTACTGTTTATAAATCCTTCCATCTTCCACCATTCAATTAGAACTGAAGAAGCTGTAATAATATAGAAGACCATTATAATGCATTCTTACTCAAACTTAAAAGAGTCATCAAACTATATGTACCATTAATAACTCCCAAAAACAAAAAAAACCAAAACCAAATTACCCATAACAATAAGGAAACTTCAATAAAAAGAATTGCTATGGCGTAAAAACAAAACTAGCTACATAGCAAACTTTAAAAACTGATACAACACCTTATGCTGATAGACAAAGGCAGAATGTACCAATTATCACTGCAAGCAAGAGTGCATTCCTATGTGCATAGGAGTGCATTACTCCTATGCACAAAATCAACCTGTGCTTTCTACAATTTTGTTAACACCAAACTTAAAAACTCAAGAATCGTCCCACCCCTAAAAGGACCAAATCAGAAAGACTGCAGTGATGAAGCCATTAAGGCCAACCTCTTCAACATATTCTTCAGTTCAGTCTTTGTAAACAGCAATGGTTCATTCCCTACATTTCTTAGTTGTACCACAACTAACTGCAATGATCTACTACATATTGATTTTACAGAAGATAACATAGAAAAGAACTACATAATCTAAAACCATCCCTATCTATTGGCCCCGATGGATTATGTGCATACTTCTTAAAAAAACTCTCCACTGCCATAGCAGAACCCCTAAGCATAATGTATGAAATTTCATTCAGAACCAGCTCCTTACCCAAACCTATGGTCCTTAGAAATGGTCATCCCTATCTTAAAACAGATGACCCCAGCCTGGTTGAAAACTACAGAACAATCTCACTGTGTTGTTCATGTTCAAAGTCATGAAATCAATCATTAACCAATTCATCACCCTCCACTTATAGTCAAACAACCTACACCCCAAAAAACAATTTGGTTTTGGGAAAAAATTGTCCTGCAATCGACAACTCCTACACTGTAAAAACATATGGACTACTCTACTCAACAGGGTAAAGCAATAGACACAATTTACATAGACTTCTGCAAAGCCTTTGATTCAGTGGTACACAACAAACTACTGTTAAAACTAAACTCTTACAGCATTTCCAGTTCAAACAGGCAACAAATAGTAAAAATAGGGTGTGCCATATCAAACCCTGCTCCAGTTAACAGCGGTGTCCCCAAGGCAGTGTTCTAGGACCCACACTCTTTATACTCTATATAAATGACCTTTACAATCACCTTATAAGCAACTACGTGCTCTTCGCAGATGACATAAAACTATTCAACACCACCGACAATGCTACTGTCCTTCAAAGTGACCTTGATTATGTGTCTGAATGGTCAAACAATTGGCAATAACAAATCTCGACCAACAAATGCTCTGACCTACACATTGGTAAAAAAAATCAGTACACCAAATACAAGCTAGGCAGATACAACCTTATTGATGACCTTCATTCTGTCAAGGACCTTGGAGTACTCATATCAAATGAACTAAGTGCCAGAGCTCACTGTAACAGCATTGCCAAAAAGGCATTAAGATTTGTAAATCTAATCTTATGAAGCTTATTGAATTATTGAATTGCTAACTAGGGCATACAAAACCTTTGCTAGACCAATACTTGAACACAGCTCATCTGTCTGGATATCTGCATATCAGACATTAATACAGTTGAGCAAGTCCAGAAGTATTTCACGAGAAGAGTACTACACTCCTCTGCTCGCAACATCTACATCACCAGGCTTGAAATTTTGGGCTTGGATAACCTAGAACTACACCGCCTACAATTGGATTTAAGTGTAGTACCCCAAATTATCTGCTACAATGTCCTACCAGTCAATGGCTACTTCAGCTTCAATTGCAACAATACAAGAGCACACAACAGATACAAATTCAATGTAAACCACTCCAAACTTGATTGCAGAAAATACAACTTCAGCAACAAAGTGGTCAAGTGGTCAAGTGATCAATGCCTGGAATGCACTACCTGACTTATGTTCTCTAACCCTCCACTCCTTTAACCCTAAACTATCCACTATTGACTTCACCCCATTCCTAAGAGGTCTGTACAGGGCGTGCATAAGTGCACAATTGTTCCTACCATCCCTGTCCTATTGTCCCCATTTATTCGTACCTATTTCCTGTATTCTTACTCACATTTATACTTATTCCTATTATCTTGTAAATGATAATAAATAAATAAACTTCTTGGATGAGGAGATGAAAAAAAGCACCTTTGGAAATCACCTTTGTTTGATTCAACATGAAGAGAGAATAGTATGAACTACTGTGGAAATGAAAGCTAAGATTTCTGCTCTTCTCTGGTTATTTTCCTACAAGTATCACTGATACCAATTGCAGAGCCATGTTCATGCTTAATTCAACAGGATTCAAAATGTTTAACATATGCATTTTGACACCATATTAATAATAATATAGAAACAAGTAAATGTCAAACAGTTGTGGTTGACTCATTCAACCTCAATTTTTTTGGGTGAACTATCTAATTTCTGCACACAAAAAATAGATTCATGTAAGTGTACTTGTTCATTTAAATTAATCAGGAAAAAGTATGGGGAAGTTTCTTCCAATCCAACTAGAAGTTCTACTGTAACAGGCCTTGCCAATGGACTGTTATGCAACATTTGTATCAGTGAAGCTGTTTTCTGATACTGTAAAACATTAATCCATCTGCATGTGATATGATTCCCCAGTGCCCCTCCCCCCACACACACACACACCAAAATAAGCTACCGAAGACATAGATTTCTCTTTCCAATGGTATGAATTACTGACATGTTCAGAAATGTTTCTTTTCCTCAAGAGCTATTTTCGGAAAAGAAATATTGGGGTTGTCTTTATTGCTAGGATAACATTATGGTGCCTATAGTGATTAGAGGACTCAAATCACTAAATGCAGTAGTTGAAATATTTCCAGATAACAATTCTAGTTTGCTTAGATCCAGTTGGATAATATTAGGAATGAAAATCAACACCAAGCTTCAACTTTTGAAAGAAATGCTCTGTGTCAGTTTGAATGGTTGTCTAAAAATATAAAAGAAGTGAATCATGGTACAGTAAAGATGCATTTGGGGTATTCCATTTCAGAATAACACCACAACATGTAGGTGTCAGGCATCAAATGCTATCAAAGAAGAACCAAGGAACAGCTGTCTGCTTGGTGTTTTTATTGGGTATCCTCTAGTGGTTTCCATTCCATTGAAAGTTTTTATCACAGAAGTAAAACATTTGATTTTGACTGTGAATTACTCTGAAATAGCAGTAGATCTGGTCTTGAGCTCTAGTTTTGGTACAGTAGGGTATGTAGACATCTAAACTTATAGCTAGCAAAAAATGAGATACAAACTTAAAAGCATCCCTGAGGTACATCATGTGATTACAACTTACATTTATCTTGTGATACATTTAAAAATATATAATTTGCAATCAAAATAGTTAAGAACATAAAAAGATGAAAATGAAATTAAAAAAAAACATTAGACATATAAACAACAAGCACATATACATTCTCACCAAACTATTTTCATTCAGGTAAGGCAATAGTATTAGAAGCACAGACTAAGAGGGAGAGAAGTAAACTTGCTTGCAACTGTCTGCTTCTACAAACCATTCTTCCTTGTACTATATTTATATATCATTCTCCATTCCCTTTGTCCCTGATGCAAATTACAGTTAAGAAAATAAAAAAATGAATACAAACTTTTTAAAAAAATAGAAAGTTCGGAAATGAGAAATAGAAAAATACATAAGAATATGGTAAAGAAGAAATGTATATATAGAATATACTTGCATTTTAGCACAAAAAATTAGTAATCTATTACCTTCTTTTGAAGTACAAAAAATGATTTTTTTTCTTCCAGATCCCATCTGTTATCTATAAACAAATCCTTAAAGCCACGGCATTTAGTCCTGAGCAGGAAAAGTCCATTAAGTGTTACCAGAGATAACATATTCGTTTCAACTGTGATCAAATAAACCACCTTTATATACCTTCGTTTTAGTTTTAATAATATGGATTTTTAAATAATGTCCTATAGCTTGATTTCTTTTCATTTTTGTTTTTGTCTTTTTCTAACAAAATTTTCAAAATTTTAACTAGCTCTTTTTTAAAACCAGCTATAGGAAAGTTATCCAATAGAGAAAATAAAGTCTTACACTTAAGCAAGAAAAACCAAAAGTACACATATAGACAGGGTGAAACCAAGCTTAATAGCAGTAACTGTGAGAGGAATCCTGGAATCTTAGTGGACAACCAATTAAATATGAGCCAACAGTGTGTGGCTGCAGTCCCAAAAGTCAATGCAATCCTAAATTGCATTAAAAGAGGGATATAATCAAGATCGAGTGAGATACTAATGCCACTCTATAAAGCCACACCTAGAATACTGCATCCACTTTTGGTCACTACACTATAAAAAAGATGTTGAGACTCTAGAAAGAGTGCAAAAAAGAGCACCAAGATGATTAGGGAACTGGAGGCTAAACATATGAAGAATGCAGGAACTGGGCATGGCTAGTCTTGTGAAGAGAAGGACCAGAGGAGCCATGACAGCAGAGTCCCAGTATTGGAGGGGTCCAAAAAGGAGGGGTCAACCTATTTTCCAAAGCACCTGATGGCCAGACAAAAAATAATGGATGGAAATTGAACAAGGAGAGATTCAGCCTGGAAATAAGCAGATTTTTTTGACAGCGATTAACTAATGGAACAGCTTGCCTTCAGAAGTGGGAGCTTCACCAATGGAAGCTTTCAAGAAGAGACTCGGCTGCCAGTCAGAAATTATGTAGCATCTCTTGTTTGGGTGGGGGATTGACCAATAAGGCCCCTTCTGACTCTGTTAAGCTGTTAGTATATTCCTTTTCATTATTAAAATCTTTGTTGTTTTCATTTATATAACCAGTGTATGTTTAAAAATATCACTCTTGTAACCTGTCATTTAAAACTTATGTTTTTCCTGATGTACCCCCTCTCATTTCCATTCAAAACAGTGAGTAGAGGAATATTTTTACACCCATCCCTTTTTATATTTTCAACAAACATTCATTCCTTTCCACAATTCACCTATGGCCCACTTTTCTACCTGCATTTACACATCTTAAAAAATGTCTCAATGCATTTCCTCATCTTAAGTTAACATTCTGTCAATGTTCACGGTTCTCCACTTATTCTAGTTTTTATTCCTTGGACATAACTTTTAATCGTTCATTCAATTTTCCTTATCAAACCTCATATTTCACATTTCAGATAATGCTCAGGTGCCCTTTACATCATGCAAACATCTTAACATTCAGTTCAAAATAAACTTGAACAAATGTAATAAAATGACATCTAAATTTAATCAAGAAAAAGCTAAAGAGAAAGTATGGAAAGTTATCTGGTGACCTATGAATTCTAAAATTTTGATCAGATGCTTGAAGCTCCTTTTTGTTGCCTATTTGTCTTAAAAACAAAACAACACTTTAACAATGAATTTAGCCCAAAGTGAATATAAACATGTCCTTACAATAGTTTAGCCTGTTTTTTAAAGTGCAATTTTCAATTAATATAACACTTTTATGGATCAAAGTTTTCTCTATGATATTCTGTTTTGCAGCATAAAATGATCCTTGAAAAAAATAAAACCCAATCCTTGACAGGTTTTATCACGTATCATCGCTTTCAAGTTGAGCCCAAAGAAAGACTGAATTTTGACATTTTTTAAAGCATAGTAGTGAAGTTACTGTCTGGGTTGTTGTATATGCACAACAACAAGAATACTTTATGCACAAAAAATGGAAGGATGTTTTGATTCCCACAATGGATGAATATCTGCAAAAATTGATGGAGTTAACAGAGATGGCCAAATTGACTACTTTGATTAAAAAATAAACACAATTAATTTTGTTTCCATTGGGAAATTGCTTTTGGATTTTATGCTTAAGGTGGGAAACTTTGGGGTTTTACTGATTAGATAGGTTTGTTGTTAAAAAATTGCTACTATATATTATTATATAAAAATAAAAACTTGAGATGTTATATTGTTATCTTATTGTACTGCACCAAAAGAAGCCGTAAGTCAATACTTTTCATTTTCCATTTTCCCATTACCCTACACTTGTTCCTCTTCCTTTTCCTCCTATTTTTCAATTATTTTCATTTTTCTTTGTATTTTTTTATTTTGATAAACTAATGAAAATACTTGAAATTGAGAATATCATGGACAGCCAAAAAAATAAACCAAATAGATATTTCAAATAATCAACATCTAGAAACTAGCAGTCAACATGGGTTTGTTAAAAACAGATCATGCCAAACCAATCTTATTTCATTCTTCAACAAAGTGACTAAATTAGTAGACCAGC